>VXAY01000768.1:434737-459798 GCA_013399855.1 Oxyruncus cristatus | reverse complement strand
AAAAAAAAAAAAAGAGCCATTGGATAGCAGAATATGTGAAACTATTATGTTCATAAAATTGGAAAATCTGAATTTTAGTTTTAGAAAAGCAGAATATGGCTCTTGAAAAATATTTCAAAATCTACTCTGAGATGTTATTATTTTGCCAAGAAAGTTTGGACAAGATGATCTTTGAGGTCCCCTTCCGACCTGCTATTCTATGATCCTACCATGAAATCTAGCACAGGAATAGTAACCTTAACGTTTGTTTGTTAACAATGTTTAATTTTACTCATAAATGTTAATTAATTTGAGTAATCTCTCAGACTAAAAATTTATCAGTTATTTCACATGCAATGTCTTCCATGCTGTTCCCTCCATAAATCAAGGATTTGGCTTGCATTTCAAGCAAAAATTTTATCCAGACTATGGATTGTTTTTCCTTCAAGAAAAAATTTAGAATATAAAAATGATACATTGCCAACATAATTTTTTCTGGAATCTGTCCATTAGCTCAAAAGGAAGAATTAGCATTGTCCTCCTGCTTGGCAAAGGAGATTAATTAGGATCAGAAATTTTGTTGTCTCAACTATTACAGAGCTTCCACAATTACAGCATAAAAAATCACACAAACACAAACAAACACAAAATCCATTAATGAAAACAGAATCCATGACATTTTTTTTGGCCTCAAAACCATTGTTTTGCCCAGCCTATTCAGAAAAGAACAGTATGTATTCATTCCATTCCTTTATTAGCTTGTGCACAGTATCTGGATATTTTGTCCAAAAGGAGTGCAGATGTTGTGGCTCCCTTCAGACGTCCTACAGGATGAGCATTTAATCTCAACACACATAGATCCCCAGGATAACTCATAGTGACATCCACTGTTATCACCCAAAGGTGAAGATTCCTTCTTTCAGTCAACAGCAGTAGCAAACTGATGTCCTCTTAACCAAAGAAGATGCAGGGACTAAGCTATGAGCCAGCTGAGCACCACCCAACCTCCAGGCTGCAATCCTCTTTGATATGCTACAACAAGTTCTGTTCTTTACTTCAAGTGGCGTGTGCTCTTCAGATCTGTGCACTCCCATGGCAGCAAGCAGAAAATAACACCTCTGCTAAGCACACCTGTGTTTCTGAAAGGTTCTGGTGCTCACAGCTTAGCTACATTAAATTAGTCAAACAGTAAACTATGAGGATTTCTTTAAAAAAAAAAAAATTATACATTTTGAAAGAAATTATGTGCTGGATGGAATGTCAGTTAAAAATAAGTATGACAATTGCAAACATTATAGCAAGAACAAAAGTGCAATATATTGAAGAAATAAAATACACCCTGACAAATAAATTAAATACGTTTGACAAAGATATTAATCTGGCAGCAATTTAAGTAGGGAGTCAAAATGTACGGTAAAATGGGCTGCAGCGTAATCAACTTTGACCCACTGAAAGCAATTAATGTGATACCAGAGTCAGCTGGTTTATGACAAAATTTAAACTTTCTGACCCAGAGAGAATAAAATAATGACCAGAATTTCTGAGGTCATAAAATAATTCAAGACTGTAATACTCTGTGAGGGATTGTGAAGGTTCAATTCATATCAAAGTCAGAGGAAACTGAGGTTATTTAGGGCTAAACACTCAAAGGTACTTGAGGGCTTAACCCTTCTTCCCCTCCCACCTCCAGTAGTGCTCATGCTTTTCTGTATCTGATCATCCAAATCATGTGAGATTAGGTTCTCTACCACTAGTAAAATTTTTTTACCAGTAAGCAACAGCTTGACTGCTGTTGGAAGGTAATAGGAGACCTGTACAAGATTGTTATTTCATGCATTCATCAAAAAAGAAAAAAAGTGAAAAATTACCTGTTGACCAATGCACCCTTGAAATGTCTTATATTTTTTCACTTAGCAGATTATTTTACAGACACAACTATGGTAATGACTAAACTACATCAAATCCCTGTTCTTAAACTGAATTATATTAGGTTTATAACTTAAAAATAAGTGAATGCGAACGTTTTAAAATTAATGTGTTCATACAGGGACAGTATTTTCTGTTCTACTATTGCAGTGTAGTGTGTTTTCTTTCTCTGTCCTTCAACAAGGTCTGTGAAAGAGGAAAGTTGAAAAAAGAAATCTGATCTGTGGAAACCACTATGTGCTTGGCACCAAGTACACAATTAGTTAGCACTATGTAGAAGCTGTTTCTCTTATTTAGGGAACTGCTAAGAGTTTAACCCTTGCCTGCATTCTCCACCAAAAATTGATGTCAAAGGTTTAGCCCTTGCATTTCTGCACGATTTTTATCAACAAATAAATTTTGGTAATAAGTAAGAAGAGTTTGCATAGACAAAACAGATCTCCTTGACATGGGGATTAATATTAAAATTTATTAATACACGATAAAAATTAAGGAAATACTTATATACATGACAACTCTAGTTTTCCTTATAATAACAAACTTATATATTTACAAATACCACCCCTCCTTCTTTTCCTCAAAAGCAGTCCAGAGGAAGAAGGAGAAGGAAAAAAAAGTCTTTAAGGTAACAGTTCCAAATCACCACAGCTCAAAAAATCTCTCTCTCTCTCTCCATTGGAATGCAGGAGAGTTTGCCTCCCACCTCTAGCCACTTGTCTACGGCTCCTGAGGGTTTACCATGGGCTTTTAGGGAACACTCGTATCAC
The DNA here is from genome assembly GCA_013399855.1 of Oxyruncus cristatus. Classification (NCBI taxonomy): domain Eukaryota; kingdom Metazoa; phylum Chordata; class Aves; order Passeriformes; family Cotingidae; genus Oxyruncus; species Oxyruncus cristatus. The sequence goes on along the minus strand of VXAY01000768.1, from coordinate 457,126 downwards.
CATGTCATCACCACAGAGTATAGGGCTCCATGGAGGTTCCTTCCATGAGGAGTTCCAGGGGGTTTCCTAAGAGTCACCACCCCTCCCCGGGTCACAGGGGTTCTGGGTTTCTTTTGGCTCAGTCCATACCCAAGAACACTGTCTGGTGCTATGTTCTGCTGCTTCAAATAGCCTCTTCTCTCACTCTCTGGAGTTCTTCTGACTTTCTGCTTTTGGCCAGACACCCAATCTTGGCTCTCGGCTGCAGCTGGCTACTCCAACTCACCACCACTCCCCCATTTGCAGTGAAAGGGGTCATCCTACCATCACACCCGGTCCGAAATTGCACCTGGCCCTGCAGTACTGGGGCTTAATGTTAGGCTCAGCTTTTGGACAAAGTCCCAAAGTCATGAGGGGGCTCAGCCCTCAGTGGAGAGTTCACCAGCTTCTCCACTATTCCATGGCTGCAATTCTTCTTGTTTCCTTGTCCTTTTGTTTCACTCTAAAAAGAATGAAAAGAGATGTCTCAAGGAAGCTTGTAGAGATGATAACATATTTGCAGTTTATTTTGAGACTTTTGGAAATAGAATTTGTTTCTCACACCAATTCACATTCTTTCTCTTTGAGTACTTTCTGCTTGAAATATTCACCCACTTCTACATTTTTGCTGGGAAAATGTAGGTCTTCATGTAGATCAGTGGAGCAAAAGTACTTCTGGGGCCACATTTTAAAGATAATCTCTCGGACCCAATGATTAGGTTTCTGCAATGATATTTGGTTATTTGGTAAAAAAAATGTGTCTGTGTGACTCTTTCCTGGTGTAAAACATTAGCAAGAAAACCTGACAAAGCTGTAACTGCTTCATGTAAAACCACATTCAAATAAGGTGAAGAGAAAGGAAATAAGCAAGACTAGTCCAATTATTTTGCTTGTCAAACCAGTCCTCTGCTGTACACCATGTCAGATTTTAAGTGTTAAAATAGCACCTTATTTTGGGGACAGTCAGATGTAAGCGAAAAAATTCAAATGCATTGGTTAGCTGAGTTTATATATAAAACCAAACCAAAAATATTCTGAAATGTGCTTACAAACACACATACACAACATCTTCTAGTAATGAAAGAGAAATAAACATTTTCACATTATTCCTCTGCTGAACTTGTGAATCAAGCAAGGTAATCACAAGTCAGATTTTCTCAAGGCCTCAGGGTCAAAATTGCTCCCAGACTAGCTGAGCCTTGGCACACAAACCACTTCTTTGTGGAAGTCTGAAAAAGGACTTGCATGCCAGAATTCTTTTGTTTTTAAAAAGATCTTTTAAATTACTTTTAGTACAAGAAACATAGAGGTCAACTTTTCTCTACAACACGTTCACCAGTGCTCCTTAGTCCATGTAAGAATTTCTCGGAGCATCCACAATTCCACAGTTGAGATTTTTCTTTCTTCTGTTGTTTGCCCAGACAACTAGTCCAATTCCTTAACTAGCTTCTTAGTCTGAAAAAATAAAGTCGGACAACAGGCATTCATTTCTCATTAAGTACTTTCTTTTCTCATCTCTTTTACATCTATCATGTAGCCTCAAGATATTATATGAGCTATGATATGTATGTATGTATGAGTATGGACACTCTTCAGGCTGCACATAAGAATACCCAAGGACATACTCAAAAAGAGGATCAAGGATCAGTTAATTTATTTTTTTGGCCTGCTTTTTATTTTTCTTTAATATATATTGCAATTAGTTTAATTAAGGAGCAGAAGAGCAGCTCAGAATTCAACAACTTTTTTAAATGGCACAAGATCTTTTTAGATTTCCATTCTAAGCCAGCAGCTAAGCCAGGATTATGTAATGAGCTATTGACAAGAATAAATCCTGTCAGTAAGTGTTCTATCTTCAGCTTTCTTGTAACGTATCAAGGACCCAAGGATACACAAATTGTTCTTAGCAATAGTGCTCAGAAGTTTATTAATATATTAATCAGTATGCCAAGTGAATAAATCACAGTATTGTAAGAAGAAAAAGCAGATTTTTATGTAAATACTGTTACATCTTTATAATTGAAATTGAGTAATTCTTCCTTTTCACTTGGAAGTTTATTATTCTGCTAAATACATGTGCATCTTAGAATAGGAAACAATGAAAATTACTTGTTTTGTTAAAATATTGACAAAGTAAGGTAATGATACAATATTGTAATTACACTGCCACAACAAAGAGCAGCATCATTTATGATATAAAAGCAGAGGTAATTCTTTACATTCTCTCCTTGAAAGCTCTTTTCATTGCTCTAATTCTCTCATTGAGAAAGGAAAGTTCTGACTTGTGTCAGGAAATTCGGTTATGATGTTTCCCCTTCTACATGGTATTTTTTCTGTAGTTTGTGTTCAGAGGAGATAACTACCATCCTTTTCAGAATAGGATAGTAGGTAGCGATCAATATTTCCAAAAAAGCTTAGGGAACATATGCTTTTGTGTGTCTTATGGTGTCTTTTGATACTGCTGAAGAGTGTTTGTTCTCCTCAGTAATCTAGCCAGAGACTTGACCCTATCATTCCTTTAAAATGAATGACTTCTTTAATTCTTCTTTTCTGAGCAGTGCTGTGTTTGAGAGCAAACGTTTTCGGCATATGTGTTGACTGAAAATGTTCCTGAAACTCTGAGCAAAGGAACTGCTTCGTATTGTTTGCTTTGTGACATGTTCAAGGAAAAATAACTTTAAATCCTTCACAAATACATAGAATTGAATAAAAAATAATGGACAAAAAGAGTTCCCAAAACACCTAACTCCACTTTGGATTTTTTTCTCAAACTGCAGCTTAATCACAGGTATTTTAAAGAATTCTTCTTCCTCTACTGTTGTGCATAAATGCAATTATAAAATGCTAAAGCAGAGTAAATTACCAAAAGTAGAAAACTACTGTATTGTAGATATGCTGCTTCTAGCACCAATTTGTCTTATTTAGAGTTAACCGATGTAGGAGCAGGAGCAGGTGTCCAGTGAGAAGACCTGGAGATAACCATGGAATTCAGCAAGCGACCTTGGAGCTTAAGCGAGAGAAAAAAACAACTACAGACCATGTAGACCCTTACATGAGCATGCCTGTTTTCTTTGTCTCCAAAGTTATTCTAAAATGTTTGGGTTTATGCCGTATTAACTTTCCCTAATGACACCTTATTAACTGGTGTTCAGGAAAGTCCAACAGATTCTGTGGAATATGTAAGTCAAACTGAGCATCAAGAAAATAAAAACATATCAGAAACTTAAAATAAAACATCATCCTACAGAAAGACTCAAGGTGTTTGATTAAGGAGACAGGCAAATAAAAAAACTCTATGTGTAATCTGAGTTCCAAAATTTACAAAACTTTCCGAAGAGCTCCAGAGGTGCCAAGGGTCAGACCCACACAGGTGACTAGCTGACCTTCCTCAAATTTTCTGTAGCTGCAGAAATCGCAGTAGGCCAGCAAATTCTTGCTATGTATCTCTAAGGACACATCAGTGCCCATACCATTCAGCTCTTCCCCTTTTAGCCGCAGCTCTTCATTTCTACTTCTTCCATTGGTTTAATTGATTTCTTCGTGATAATTTGAGTCATTTTTCTGCTGCTGGGGTCCCAAAGAAGTAAAAACCAGTATGAATTTCATGACTAGCTGTTGTCAATATATAAAGAATTCGAATTCTTTGACATTTGAAAGCAGTTTCTTTCTTGGCTTATCTAGAAATGGTTGAAAAGAGGATGCTATTTTTCAGAGAAGAACAAGACTGATTTTTTTTTTTTCACAGTGTTTTCCTTGTTATTACAATCTCAAGAAAAATTACTGTATCTTAAAATAGATATAATCTGTATAATCTGAACAGAAGCTCTTTAAAATTTCTGCTTCTGAACCTGCAAGCGTTGTTTCTGTGTATAAAAAACACGATAACACTGATTGTAATAAAGGGAATTGTTTAGATTTATTGCTGTTGAAGCAGTTTCGTAAGCTATAAGGGCTATCAAAAATGTGTACAGCTGCAGATGATTTAGCAATTACCAGTGTCCAAAGCATCTATCTCTGGCAGATGTTTCAGAAGCTGCTAATTTTAAATTACACCAAAAAGAATCTTCAACACTTGGGTCTTGTGAAATGTAAAATTATTAGCTTAACTTCTACAGTGTTAAAAAGTTTTTGGTTTTCTTTTCAATAGAAATGATTGAATAAGCAAAAATCTGTTATGTCAATAGTAAAATTAAGAAGGATTGTATGTTCATGCCAATCTGTGTTTGAATAGTTGTTTCTTTAAACAAATGAAATACTGCACTTTGAGGTTTTATACACTTAGTTGATGTGTCTATCCTTAAACACTATAAACCATCTCTGTGATTCTGTTTTACTGTCTCTGAAGTGTTTAAATATTTGGGAACAATTCTGACAAACTCTAGCCGCAAATAATAATTTCAAACTATCTTCAAGACACTGTGTACAAATCTCATGCAAAAAAATAAACAAAATATAAAATATCTACTACAACTTAAATTTACTAATGTTACTAATGTTACTAATGTAAAGTTTTATGTAGCAATAACGTGTTAAAAGGCCAATGCAAAATGATTTGGCATTCTGAGATGGACAATTTGCCTCATAGTTGAGATTATTTTGTTAATTATGCTGATGCATCTTCTCATCTTCAGTCAGGGACTTAAGTGAAAATCTGTAATAATACTGTTTGAACTGGGAGTGGGGTGAGGAGAGTGGTGTATTGCTTTGTTTGGTTGGGTTTTTTTGTTTACTTCCTTGTGTTTTTTTTGCTCATGAACTGCTGATGATTTTCCTGAAGGTGTCATAAAGACCAGAAAGGAGCTCTTAAATAATTTCATTTTATTCCAGTGTCATGAAGTAACTTCCATTCTTCATATGTTCTTACCTAAAAGTTTTGTCATTGTTGTTTGCTGAGTTAAATCCAGCTAACATTAATAATGTTAAGCAAGGTTTATCAAGGAAATTATACAGTACTACTGCCAGAAAAGAACTTAAAAAAGTTTTTATAGTCCAGTAAGTCTTTGGAGTTGCTGTTAATTTATGCTAAACTAACTACAGCCCTATGTAGTCTTTTAATGTATTTTTGGGCAGCAGAAAATTTTGAAGGTGATAGTGAACAGTAAAATAATTTACTGTTATACTTAGATTTTTTTGACATTTGAGTATTTAATGGCTCCAAGTACATTATTACAATTCAGTACTGGACATATGAGTGTAGAAGTCAACCATTTCCAGGTCAATAAAAATGGAAGGAAATTACATAAATATTTTTATTCAATCTAATTTTCAAATTGTTGACCTGGCTTCCCTTTAGATATTAACTTCTGAATAAGAGAAAGATAGAAAGAGTGGAAAAGAATTAATTTCAAAAGGATTTTAGGGTACCTTTTCAGTATGATTCACTAGTATTGGAAAAGGGTAACCTTAGCTCTAGATTACATCTTTTAGAGGACAACCTTTAAATCGAAGAATTGAGATATGACCAATTAACCTAACAATGTTACATTGAGCATGATCTCTGCTTTTTCCAAAAACTGTCAATTTATTAATTTTCTTATCTAAAGTGGACTTTCTGACCCTATTAACAGGCGCTCAGACCATTTACATTAAACCATCACTCTCTATTTTTTTATTAGCTATTGTAAATTTCACATGTACAGTGTGTAAATCAGGTGTATTATCTAGCATATTAGGCTGCTAAAAGGAAAAAAAACACACACTCCAGCATAACCCTTTACAGAATCATTGTTTAGCTGTCTGCCATCAAATTCACACTTGATTTAGTCACTTTTTAGTTGATTTAGTTACTTTTTAGTAGATTTAGTTGCACTTATTTAGTCACTTTTTTATTTATTCTGGCTGATATGTATTGAAATTGATTGTGTTCAAAAAATAAAATATATATGTTAAAATATATGTGTTACACGTGGTATTTTCAATAAAAATATTACAATTAAGATACAGCACATTTAATTTACATGTTAACAAATCAGAAGCAGTGTCATTAAAATGTATGAATTACAGTGGGATTAACAAAGTCCCATATACAATTCAAAGCAGAGAATTTTATAAAATATATATTGTGGTGTAGGAATAGTACTCCTCAATTTAGTGTTCCCACTGAAACACTCCAAACCATTAACTAGTTGCTCACTCCCCAAACCCCTTCTCCCCTCCCCTTGTAGCAGGATGGAGAGAATTGGAGGCACAAAAGTTAAAGATCACAGGTTGAGATAAGAACAATTCCATGTAAGAAAAGAAATAAGAAGACAGACAGTAACAGCAACAATATTAATAACAGAGTGCACAATAAAAGGGGCAAAGGATTCCCACTGATTGCTCACCACATAGAACTCGATGTTACCCCCGACCAGAAGATAGCCCTTGCCCTAGATCCCTGCAATTAAGCCTGTCTTGGCCAGGACCAGGACAATGTATGGAGTAAAAACAGCTCTTATCTTTACTGGAGTATATATGGCCTGCCTATGAAAATGTTTTACTTCTGTCTCCTTAGCTTTTATTCTGAGTTTACCCTTCCATTGTGTCTTTCTGTGTGCTATCTTTCACTTTGGAGAGTGAAATGAGAGACAAAACTTTAATGGACTATATGCACAACTAGCACAAACCTTCAGCTGCAGAGTGGATAAACTTAATAATAATCCTTTGGCTCCAGTAAGAGCTATCTGCAGATCCACAGAAACCCTAGGCTAACCTTACTAAAGAATATCTCCTTCATCTCTATTTTCTCTCATGAGTTGCAAAGCTTCTTTAAGGACTATGGTGTCCTTGGTTACGACCCTTGTAGTTTAGCCAGTCTCTCCAGAGAAAAGGTGGTAAATAGAATTCTCTGAAATATCGACAGGTAATCTACAGATCTTGCTTAAAAAATACAGAATATGGAGTAGGTAATATTAATTGAAAAATTAATTGAAAAATCCTAAAGAGATGATGCAATTTTCTATTAAAATATGTAAATAAGAAAAACATTTAAGTAAATATATTAAGACTTTAAATAAAGATATGAGTTAAGATTTCAAGACTAATTTAAAGACAACATTTTGCATAGACTATCTCATAGGTCTTTGAAATTCTAGAATTTATATAATTGAAATTCTCTTTTTACCCTCCTTTTTAATTTTTTTTAAATTTTATTTGATATCAACCTATCTACATATTCTATTTTAATTTGAAGTTTAGACTTCAGAGTATTCAACACCTCAAAGGCAAAAAAAGAAAAAAACCAAAACAGAACAAACCCCAGCCAACCTCCCCCATAAAACTCCTGAGTTTTACCTGTTTTTACATGAAACTAATATATCTGAAAGACACGGACATATTGTTAAAAATTCTTTATGTCATATTTCCATGAACATGTTATCTAGCCTGAATGGTGATGGCTGTGGCCTGGTAAGCAATAACAGTATATCTAGCACTGGACAAGACACATTATAGGCATGCAATCTGTCCCACAAACTCACAGAGATGTTTTGCTAAGCTCCCAACTTATAAGAACACCTGAGAATCTTTCTCAGTTTACCTGTGAAAACTGGTCATACCTCTTGCTAGAATCAATTACAACAGTGTCATCAGGCACAGATGCAGCACAGATAATGCTGACTAGTTACAGCAGCTACTGCAGTGTGAACTTTATAGCATTCTCATGCAACTGTGGGAACATCTGCTTTTTATTTTTATTGCTCTCCTACTTCCCAGCTCTTCAAAATGTGAACAGTGTTTTTCCTATTGTGATCTGTACTAAGCAAAGCCATCAGTTTTAAGCATCTTTTTCACATGTGCTGCAGAATGAAATAATTTTCTTTTCTCATCAAACAATCTGTATAATTAGAGTACTTTTAACTGTCTGTATCAAACAATTAGCGTATTAATTGCTGAGGGTTGGACTATACTAGTGAGCATGTAAGCAAAATTTTATAAATGTGATTACATTGTTGCAAGTGTAATGAACATGAATGGCATTTCTATAGCTGATGAATCTTTTTCTTCGGAACTCAACAACATAGTTTTCAGATTTTCATTATAGATAGTCAGTTGTTTATCCTCAGGGGATATTTCTCTTTCCTATATCTCAACTTTCCTTTTTAGATTTGAAAGGCCTAATTCTGACCTGACTTATTTAGCTTAGAAGCTAGAAGAAATAAATTGATTTAGAAAGAGTTGATCTCTAAAACCATGACTGGTAGCTTACTGTGGCTCAGAGTGTTTTGGACAACTTCTGATAGTTCACTGAAAGTTAGTCTCTTGTCTTGCTGTTGTGGTTTCTTAACAGATTAGTATGGGATGTACAGCAGCAATTTACCTGAGTTCGTTGACAAGTACTTAGCATATTATTATAAACATTGGGAACACATCTGAATTGTGCATGCTTTTATACATACATGGCCTGCTGGTTAAGCTAAGAGGTCTATATTTTGCTTGATGATAGCTCTTCTAGCTTTCCCTTGCAAACTTAACTATTCCATCATCCTCCAAAAGCATGAATTGTGCAGTCTCCCCTGTGATAGGTCAGGCCCACAAGCGAATATTCTTGAGACAACAGCTTTTGCTCACCATGCTGATATTCACAGAATCATTGATTGCTCATTCAGATTCCCCTACCATGGGCAGGGACAGCTTCCACTAGACCAGGATGTTCAGAGCTCCATCCAGCCTGGCCTTGAACACTTACAGGGATGGGACATCCACTACTTCTCCTGGTAACCTGTTTGTTGCCTCACCACCTTCACAGTAAGGAATTTTTTCCTAATCTAATCTAAACCTAGTCTCGGTTTGAAGCCGTCCCCCCTTGTCCTGTCACTACATGCCCTTGTAAAAAGTCCCTCTTCATCTTTCTTATAGAATTCCTTCAGGTACTGGAAGGCCTTCTCTTTTCCAGGTAGACCAATGTCAGTTCTCTCAGCCTCTATTAATAGAAGAGGTGCTCCATCCCTCTAATCAACTTGGTAGCTCTCCTCTGGACTCACTCCAACAGGCTGATGTTGTTCCTGTGCTGGGGACCCCAGAGCTGGATGCAGTACTCCATGTTGGGTCTCACCAGAGCAGAGTAGAGGGGCAGAATCACCTCCCTCAAGCTCTTGGCCAGGTTTCTTTCGTTGTAGCCCAGGATATGTTGGGCTTTCTGGGCTGCAAACACACATTGCCAGCTCATGTCCAGCCTCTCATCCACCAGCACCCCCAACTCCTTCTCGGCAGGGCTGCTCTTGATCTGTTCATCCCCCAGCCAGTACTGATAACAGGGGTGCCCTGACCCAGGTGGAGAACCTTGCAGTTAGTCTTGTTAAATTTCATGAGTTTCCCATGTGCCCACTTCTAGAGCTTGTCCATGTCCCTCTGGATGGCGTCCATGTCCCTCTGGATGACATCCAGTCCTTAAGGTGTGTCAACCACACCACTCGTCTTGGTGTAATCTGCAAATGTGCTGAGGGTGCACTCAATCCCTTCATCTATGTCATTAATGATGATATTAAATAACACTGCTCTCACTATAGGCTCCTGAAGGAAAGCACTTGTCACCAATGTCCATTGGGACTCTGAACCATTGACCGCTACCATAATTTGGGTTTCTTGTAAGAAGAAATGCCCACCTACTCTACAGAAATACTGTGTCTGTCTCATGCAGAGGAACAAGGATATCTGTCTGTCTTTATAGTGGCTTTTTTTCTCTTTATTACTTAACATTTTATATATTGTTCAATAATTTCAAACGATAGAAATTTATGTACATAGTGATTCTACATGTGTAGTTTATATCTATCTTTGTAGGATCTTTGTGGAATCTATATAATAAGGACCTCCAAAACACACAAAGAGTCATTCATGGGTCCTTCCATGAAACTTTGAGAAGAACAAGCTGGTATTTTCTGTCATGTCCACTCTATGGTTGAAAATACTCTCACTATCTCTAATAGAGACATAACCATGTGATCTTAAGAAAATCTTATTTAGCTGAAATTATAAACAAGTCAGATTTTAAAATCCATGTTAAAATTTCATTGCATGATACTTAGACATTCTAAATTTGTTGTGCAGTTAGCGATAACATTTTATAGTCATCATAACTAGAAGAGTTTCCTACTTGAGAGACATTCAACAGCTTTTTAAAGTACTTCTTTGTGCATTGCCTAGGTCATGCTTATGTACATTACCTGTAGCTAGAGGATTTTTGTTATTAATTGCTTGACATTTTTTTTATTTAGTTTAATGTTTCATACTATTCTCTGCATGATAACAATCCCAGAATCTTTAATATTTTTGTCTCATTAGTTTCTTTCTTTTGAGTTTTATTAGAAAGTAAGTTGAGAGGCTTTATATTTGGGAAAACATTTCCATCCATGAAAATGTGCTTTTCTTCAAAGTATAAAAAATTTGTGGTCTGTGCTTGGAGTTGTTTTGTTTTCAACAGGATTTACTATGCACAAGTTGCAGTCATTAAAGAATATAACAGCTTAGTAAAAGCTCTGCAATTTATCACAGTGGAATTCTGTATCCTATGCAAGAAAAATTGAATTTCTGATGAGCTAAGAAATAAGTACTCTCTACCGTAGTTCATCGTTACCTCTGATTCTGTTTAAGGAAAGCTAAATTATTTTTGTGAAAAGCAGGAGTTAGTAAGTCTTATGACAGTAAAAGAAGGTTAATACTACATTGATTCTAAATCCTCTTTCTATTTTTTCACGAGGTATACATTTCTAGGCTGTTAGTTTTGCATGGTGTCACAGAAACTTCCCAATACAATTCTATACCTCTAGACACTGCAAGAGATCGTAATAAAGTTGATAGTTAAATACCCACCTAAACTGTTTGCAGACAAAGCACACAAGATAAATAGCCTTTTTATGGAGAAAGGATGGATACAATCAGAGAATAAATGTTTAGACCAACAGTGTCTAGAGGTCTGAAGTTAAATTTGGTAACGGCTTGTCAAATATATCAAGTCTAATGTCCAAATTGGGTGACATCTTAAGACCTCTTGATGGAAGTCGTAGACATCCTTGTCAATAATTTATGTTCTGGGAGGTGCTTTAACATTCAAAAAAAAGTAGTTCAGGTAACAGATTCCCATTTTAGATATCAAAAAGGCAAAGGGAGCATAGGAGAGTAGAAAGGGAGTCTAGGAGAGCTCACGAAAGAGAAATCTGCTGGGATTTTATCTATAAAAGTAGCACCTCTTGCTAAGTACATCCCTGAGCTACAAATTGTTGAAATATGGGATACCACTAAGAAACTCTTACTTCTTCTGTAAGAAGATAAAGAAATTACTACAGGAATTAGTGTTGGGGTGGAGTAGCATCTGATCTGCCTCAGCAATATTCTCCTTACCCTGTTATTGTACTTGAAAACTGATCTGAAATAGTATTGTCACTACATTTAGACTGATTATAACGTAATATTTTTCTTTCTCCATAGATTGTAAACTGAGAACAACAACCATTAAAAATAACCACAAATCTATAAAAATTGTTAACTCTACTCTGCTCTCTTACACAGCTCATGAATCAGCCTGAAGAACATCCACACTAGAAGAATGGTTGTCCAGAAATAATATTAGAAGAAACTTCGTTAATTTGTCTAGCCTGTCATGAGAAGGTTTTGTATTTTTGTATTTGTAAGGAAGGAAAGTGAAGCAGAAACTTCCCATGATAAACTCCAACAAGTCCATTATCTGTGATAGAGAAAATGTAACTAGTATGGGTATTTCTCACTGTGTCCTTATGAACTTCAACTGAGTAGTTACATGTAACAGCAGTGAAAATAAACATGTACAAACTGACACCGGTAATGTTACAATAAAATTTAAATTCATCATTCCTGTGCTTCCCTGCCAGGCCATTTCTTTCAAACTAACTTAAAATATGAATTTATACCAGGTTTACTTCTCTTCACTAGTGATATTTTTCAGACAATGCAAGAATGTACAAAGAAGTTGGTATAGTGTAAATTACCACACTAGCACACTACACTTTTTTTTTGTACAGATAATAGTTTAAATAGCAGAATTTTCTCAAGTTGGTAGGTTCTGAGTTTCAGTTAGGTTTCAGAAAATGAATTTATTTATGTTCAGAATAATTCAAAGCTTAGTGAGTCAGGCCTCAGTAAATCAGATTTCCATGTTCTAACTGGAGTCACCCAAGATATTTCAGGGAATATAACAATATACTGTCCTGATTAAGTAACTATTTTCCCCATCCGATATGCAATTCAATTCAGATCTTGTCCACATAGGAAGATATAGACTGTGTAGGTCTGATATATTTCAAAACAATAATCCAGTTACCACTAACTTCAGAGTGCTTAGATACAGAAACCTTTCTTCTCTTTTGCAAAAGTCATGTGGATTTTTAATCTCGTTTGGATAAATCCAAAACCAGGTGATAAACCTGCCTTTAGGATTCTACAGAATTTAGTACAGAGAAAATTTTCTGTAACACTTACGGCATTCTAGATATGTGACATCATAAAATTTTATATGAAAACATTCTCATGATACGTAGTGCAAGTATTATTAAGTATTTTACATGAGGGTCTAACTACAGAAACCAGTAAATACCTGACTTTCAAAATCCGTTATGGTTCAAAACCAAATGATTTTTAATTTTTCTTTGTTGTTCAATATTACTGTAGCCCGGTAGTTTCTAACAATCCAAGGAGAAGCTGCAGGGATCTGTGAGCAATAAAGTGTAGGGTACGGGTTTGGTCCCTTCTGGATGGTGCTGGGTGCCACAGCTGTCTGGGGTGAGCGAGTCCTTGCGCTCTGGTGACTTTTGAGTCTCTGCGATATTGTCGGCAGCGTGGGCCATACTGAGGAAAGATATGAAGATAACACTTTAGGCACTGATGGTTCACTGAGGAACACTGGATCTGCCAACCATGGGACCCCGAGAGATAACAGGAGGGGAACATAACAACACAAAGGAGGTAGGCAATGGTAGAGCTTTCTGTATAATAATTTTAAGACTATTGATACTGCTGATGTTTTTCATTATCAGTGGAGGTATGAGTATTAGTGTTATTTCAAACGGATTAATAAAAACTTTTTCAGCTTTTGATTAAATTTTTAAGATTAATTGGACTAGCTATAAATTCTTTCTTCCATTTCATTAATCTTTTGAGTATAAGTTATGTATGTTTTGCCTGAACATAATTATTTATTTACAATTATTTTCTTAAAAGAGGTATTTTTAGTGAGTCTAGTGCTTCACATAAAGAATTTTCTATTCAACTTAAATATATTTAATTTGAGCAACTGAATATCTACTGTAGAATATGTTATTATTTTTTATATGTATTTATCAACAGATATTCCCTGCTGTGAGACATACCTTCTTAAATTACTCATTGTTATTGATGTTTGTTTATGTTTCATGATGAGGAAGAATGTCAGTTGTCAGATGCATCCAGTTCTGTGGGCCCCAACTGAGATTCCCTCCGGCCTTAGTTACACAGCTGGTTAGATTATTTTCCAGTTCATTTGGAAGCTAGAGAAAAAAGAGGATGTTTAGGTGCTGTTTTGCAAAGGTAAGCCTATAAACTTAGATGCCTCTCAGAAATGACTGTACCATTATTTGATGAAAAAAGAAATCAAATAATTTCATGGACACTTTTTTTATTTACCACACTTCCCTCTATTTTCCCCTGTAATATGTTAGCAGGTTGACATTTGGCAATGAAAATAGAAAACATCTTAGTGACTACAAGGACAGATGAAACTGTAAATATGTGGTTCCTCAAATGTGCAGACAAAGCTATTTCTAGTGCATTTTTACTCCTCTGGGGGGGAAAAAAAAAAAAAAAACACAAAAGAGAAGAACTTCCACAAACAAAAGAATTTTGTGAAGCAGGAACAGTTTGGATTTTTAAACTTCTTTAAAATGTAATCAGCTAGTTCAGTAAGATGGAATGACTTAATTCTACTGTTAGGAAGTAAGAGGACAGAAGGTTAGAATGGAGAATTAGATATAAAACAGTCAAAAGGGATGAGGTTTTTTCAAATTCGCAAGAAATGGTGTGAACAGAAAATAACAAAGAAAAATATATTTATTTCTCTGGCACTTTTGTCAATAAATATTCCTATTTTGTCTTTTCACATCTACAGAGTCAGTTGAAAGAAAACATACGGAGGCCATATTAAAAAATATCATGCAGTGCAATTGTATACATGCTAGATATCCATTTGTGAAGCCTTTCCAGACAAAATCATGGTAGATTTTTCAGGATAAACTAAAGAAAATCTTAGGTAAAGCCCTTGTTTAAGATCTTCAAGAAAGTAATTCAGTCCTTTTTTAATACATATGTTTCTGAGATTTGTTTTCAACTACTTCTAGAATTCCTCTTCCACTGATTGTATCTCATATTCAGAAATTCCTAACTCTTTTTAAAACATTTAATTTTTTCTTTTTTCAGTTCATCAGACTACTTGGAGATTGAATGCAAGTTGTTAGAATTAAAGTTGGAAGAGGTTTCTGGAAGGCATACAGTCCAATTCCTGACTTACTGTGATGCTTCCATCAATGAAGTTGCTCGGAGTACTGTCTAGTCCAGTTTGGATATTCCACACTCTTTCTGGGCAGCTGTTTCAGAGTCTGACCACCCTAATTTTCTACATGTTTTTTGCTAATATCTGGACAGAATTTTCCTTGTTGTAAGTGGTTTCTGTTGTATTTTGCCAGGTCACAGAAGGGCAAGCTGAAAGAACTGCACATTACTGTTACCTCATTAAATCTGCAGTTGTCGATGACACACATAAATCTAGAATTGGTATTATTGATATAAAGTTTCACTCCTTATTATAGCTAACAGTATTCCTAATTAAAATCATAGCTCTGGTGGTATTTAAATCACATTAAAGTTAATAGTCAGAGAATTTCATCACTTCTTGGAGATGCAACCCAGCTATGTCTTCTTCTTCAGTAGCTGAAATAACCACAGTTATTTCCATAACCTTCGCTTCTTGAGTCTAGACAAATCCAGTTCTCTCACTGTCTGCTCCCATGTCATCAGCTTGTCCACTAATCATATTAGTCAACCTTTGTTTGTCTTGCATCAATAAGTCAATGTGTGACTTGTAAATGGAAGCCCAAAATGAGACTTAATATTGCACCTATTGACTCTTAAGGGCAAAAGAAAGAGAAGAGTAATTTTTTATGACATTCTGTTAGGATAGTCCAGTATGTACTTAATTTTCTATTGTAGGAAGGGTCTGTGGGGGTGAGGCTGAATTGCAGCTTTCAGATCCCTGGACTCTCCTTGCACTCATCGAAGTCAGGCTTGATGTCTGTCTACTGGGAAAGAAACCTCTGCAGGTAAGGCACAGAGTCAGAAAAAACTTTGTTGACTAGATTCTGAAAAGTCATTAAACATTGGTAGGGTTGGGATTATAATCTGTTACTTTTGATGCATATGTTACCTGCAAAATTCTGAGGGTGCACTTTATCCCACTGTCTATGTCATTGATGACGTTACTAAACAGTACATGTCCCTGTACGGACACCTAAGGGGCACTACTTGTCAGACATCTCCACTGACCACTACTCTCTGAACGCAACCTTACAACCAATTCTTAATCCACCTAACAGTCAATTCATCAAATTCATCTCAGAATCAGAAGAGTTTTTCTCACAAAAGAGAGAGAGAAGCCCTGAAGGTTAAGATAAAGACAGTTTTATAAATGAAGGTATAATAACAGAAAGAAGTAAGTGATGCAAGAGCAATCATTCACTCCCAGACCAGCCTGTGCTAGAGCAATACCTGCTTTGGAAAAGCTTCTCCCCACCTAGTTAGAGCAGCTGGGACCTGTTCATCACTGTGTGGGTGTAACACAAACTATTCTACACCCTCTATGTCATTTCCCAGAAACTGTTAACAATAGACCCTTTGCAGCAGCTACCCAGAGCACACCTGACCCCTCAGGCTATCAGCTGGGTGTTAAGAGGTCTGTGAGATAGGAGGATGTTCCTGCCCTCACACCCAGGACTCACTATCACCCACTCTGGAACTCCCTGCCCTGGGAGAGGTACTGGGCATTCCTGCCTGAACCTGAGGAAATATAATCTTGGGGTTTTGCGACTTCTGGTACCACTTGTGGGATCCAAAGGACAACCAGAACCTCAACCAGACTGCAACCACCACTCTGAACCAGACTGCAACCACCACTCTTGACCAGACTACAATCATCACTCACACCAACAGGTTTTTTTATCTCTCCTTTTATTTTTGGGCTCAGGGGGATCACGTGGGCCTGAGCACAGGGGCCAATGAGCATTATTCTGTTCAGGCCCCACGTGCCGGATTATACATCTGGGATTTTGTGTGTCAAAACCAATTGTTTGTCTGTATAATTGTTTTTATTGTATTATTTTTGTTAAATTGTAATTCTGACTCATAATCTCTTTTTATTTGGATTCACTTCTCCTGCTGGTTTACCTTTAAACCAGCACACCACTCCTGCATTTTAATGCTCAGCATGGTTTAGGTCAGCTGAGAAGTTTAGGTCAGCTGTCAGAGCTGTGTCCTCTTCCTAACTCTTGCCCATTCCCAGCCTATTTACTGTGGGAACAGAAAAGGCCTTGACACTGTATAAACCCTATTCAGCAAAAGCTAAAACACTAGTGCTTTATCAACTGTTTTGCTCATCAGTCTAAAGCACAGAACATACAGACTGCTGTGAGGAAGGCTAACTCCATCGTAGCCAGACCCAGAGCAATAATCTTGACCAATGTGATGGCTTCCTATCCTCTCCTCTGTACTGGAAACAGACTTTGACACTTGCTAGACCAAATTTTATTATATAAGCCTAAAATTTCAACTTTTGTGTGTATATCTCTCAGTTGATCCTCCAAATGTTCTTAGGATTGCATATTATATGCCATTCTATAGACTGAAGAAGTCAAAAGCTGTCATAATTTTTTTTTCAGCTGTTCTCTCTTGCTACATTCTATGTCTCTTCTTTTGTTGTTGTTGTTTTCTTTTGTTTGGTTGTGGGTTTTTTGTGTGTTTGGTTTTTTTTCTTTTTTAACTCTTTTCTCACCAGTATAATCTTGCTACCAGGCACATAGAATCAGAAATTTACCAGAATCTAAACAATTGATTAAAAACCAGAGGATTATGTGTGCATCTTACAGTAAAACTGCATCTGTCGACATAGCAAAATATGGAGACATAAACCGTTATCACATGGGAAGAAAAGGAAAATCTGGAGAAGGTAGGGCATATATGTTCCTTATGGAAGGGCAGTAAAAGCTTGATTTTACTTCTGTGCCTGAACTTGGCAAGCACCCAGTGCACCCAGTGGAAAAGGAAAGAAAATAGCCTAGCTGTCAGAGAATAAAAAATAAGTATAGAAAGAAAGCAAAACAAACAAAAATAATTAATTAAATTGAATTAAATATAAATTCAGTATGCCAAACACAGAGGGTCCAGAAGGACTCCTTTATTGCATGTCATCAATCATAGCTTTTTCAGTGACTTTGTCTGTAGATCAAAATTTTGTAACCCAGTTTGATCTTTAGTTTCACTAATATGGGTGTGCATTTTTCTGTTTGGTGTTATTTATTCACCAACTTTTATTTGATGCACTTTATTCTCTCACTATTAATGTTAATGTGAATTGAATACCAACAGGGCTGTCATTATAATTAGGACAGTTAACTATAACAGTAAATAAAACTTTATACCAATATAAAAATGTTGATTTACTTGTGTGATAGACAACTGCAGATTTAATGGGGTGATTGCAATTTGCAGTTCTTACAGCTTTTATCCTTTGTAGTGTGCTTAAATTCTTTCTTTGAAGTTTCATATACTCCAAAGTAACCTGGAAATTGAAATTCATGGCACGTCTTTTTGACACAGTGTACTTCCATGTCAGAGATTCTTGCAAGAGTTTGTAGCAGGCTGGTACAGCTGCATCTCAGGAGACTTCAGCTGTGACACAAATGACAATAGAGTTGTGTCCCTGTTTTGAGTCAACTGAGGAACTGGACTTGCAGGATGAATTTTGGTAGGAGAGTAACAATTTTCAGTCCCTGCACAGAAGCATAGATTTATTTTTTTTTATATCTAACTCACAGCTCTGAAGTCTCAGAAACAAAAGTCGTATCTAACCGTCCTAGTAAACCTACACCTAGGTTATGTACTGAGTCTGGATAGCCTCAAGCAGAGGTACAATGACACCATTTTAGTGTGTCTCTTAGGCAGGTATGTTGCTGTAATAGTAAACAAAGATGGGAGTGTTTGCACTGTGCTATATCACTGCAGATATGTTGGTTCTGCTACCTGAGAATTTTATCCTAATTTCATTGCTATTTTCTACCCTAGTGTCACTAAATGACAAGTAAACCAAAAAGTCAGAATTTTGGAAAATGAAAAATGGTTTGAAGATACTGTCCTTGAAAAAGTTTAGTAGGATCTGATCTTCAGAGGGAGCACCCCTTTTGGTTTGGTGTATTCAAAATCATTAATAACTTTGGACTGTTTCTGAGAAAAAACGATCTTCTGTCACAAAAAATTCACTTGTCATTTGAAGTGTCCCCTCATACGTAAGTTCTCATGCTGCTCATATTTGTCATATTTGTTCAGTCTTTAAATAATTGTTAATTTGGTTCATATTTTAATTGACTAACTGCAAACAAGAAAGAGTTTATCTGAAATGTAGTATTCCTTAGACTGTTTCTACAAAAAAAACCCAAACCAAAACAAAACCAAGACTCTTATGTGAAATGAAAGAGTCCCCACGAAATTCTCATTTCTTTTATTTTACAAATACACTTGGGAACAGAGACAGAATTTGGTGTATCAATCCTAGCTCAGGAAAATAAGGTATGAACACACCAAATGTGTCTGTAAGATCATAGTGTAGGAATAGGTGAACAATGCCGTGCAAGTACAAAATTGTGGAAAATCTTAAACATAGTTTCTACTTTAACCTGAGCAGTGCAGTTCTGTAACAAAGTTTCTTTCCAGTGGAGGAGCAGAAGTCTCCAATCTTAGCATTATTTTCATTTGGACAAACAAGTGAAATATGAATAAGAAAGACATTAACTCCTTATTTTGAGAAATTAATTTCTGAATAACTTGAAAAACACTTTAAACTTGGCTTTATCTGCTTCATCTTCTTAATATTTTCTTAGTATTCTAATTTCTATTGATTTTCTTATACAACTTCTGTTAGTTGTTCTGTCTAGTGAGAATCATTCTATCAGGCTGTGAGAGGTTGTATAAGTAACCTGCTGAAACAACAACAAAAGAAAATAGCAAGAGAGGAGTAAAGCTGATGTGGCTTCTAGTAGGAATTTTTCAAATTAAATTGAACTGTAGAATACTAGAATGAAAAGTTTAAGACAAGAGTGTAAGTTAGCAACTTTTGAGTCAGTTTCTTATATTTGGATTAAATAAAATATGTTCAAAATATTTTAGCACTAGCAAAGTGTCTGCAGTATTTAACTAAGGATTTAATGAGTAAATATTGTGCCTTGTAAGTCCATTAATCTTCTGTAATATGATAGTTTTGAGTTCACAGAAATCATTACTCAGGGGAAATAACGGCTTTAATGCAAAATTGAGATAAATACTTGTGTTTAAGAAGAGATGTATTAATATCATCATGGAACCTGTTACCACAGTTTATGTATTTCAGTGATCTCTGCAGAGAAACATCATTTAAGACAATCATCATCACATCAAATAAAAACTTAATACAACACTACATAGGAGTCCTCTCTAATATATTCTTATGCCAAATCTGCTACATAATACAAATAATTACCTAATATTTTAGCCTTTTTATATTTTAGCTTTTTTTTTGTTGTGATAATACTTTATATCCATGTTAAGGATCCTTCTGATTTTATACGAAAGTTCATTTCATCCTGCTGGGACAAAATATTATGACCTATTTTACTTAATTTTTTCTTGCAATCAGAGGATGTGATTTGTGATATTTTTTTTAGCTTCAACCTAACTGCTTGGAAAGTAGAATTACTCTAGCTTTGTTTAGAAATAGATCTCTTATTCATTTTTTTTCTTATGGTTTTAGACAGAAAGTAGTTATTATTTCAGAAAGTCATATCAATTTTCCTTAATGAAAGTTATAATAAATTTAGAATGTTAGCTGTCATGAATTTTGCTACAAAAACAAGATAGTGAAATTTTGTGGAATATAGGGTAGAAACTAATAATTCAAAGTAATTAATACAGAAAAACATGCTTTTAATATCAGGGCAGAATTTTCATTTGGTTTGGTTTTTCTAGAAAAATTATCTTTGGTCGATGAATCACTTGTTAGAGAAGCATTGTACCTATTCTTTACATATAGGTTTAACAAATTCAAGTAAATATTCCCTGTAGATATTAGTGTAGCTCTTCTTTCGTGTAAAAGAAGATAGATGTGCATTTAGAGACAGCAGTCCAACATAGCATTTAAATTTGTTTTAAAAATTTGAGCTGTAAATACATGCTTTATATCAGAGCTTGCATGAGCAAATGTAGTCTGCATTATTACTGCTATGCCATACTTATATCCACCTGAAATACGAGGTGGCAAAGTTGTCACGCAGCATAATTCAGAATGCCCTGGTGGAAGGATTATTATTTTCTGTTGTATTGCATAGATTTTTAAGCTATTTTATTAAATCTAACATAATAGGAAAAGATGCTTCTGAAGTAGACTTCTTTGGTATGTTTGAAAACAAAGCATAAAGCTATTCAAAATTGGACAAAAGCTATTAATTTTTGTTCTGCTTAAAGGTTTACAATATTTTTATTAATTTAAGTGCCTTTAAATTTCCATTAAAAAACTTACCTTATGTTGTAAGCTGTGTTGTCCTGGTTACTCCTTCTACAGATATGCCTTCATTTGGCTGAGTAGATATTGATCAAACAAACAATATAATACAGAAATGACTGAAAAGTAATGATATGCCACCTTACATTTTTTCTCTCCTTAAGTTTAAATAATATAAAGTTTAATATGTATAAAGCCAGTTGAATATTGTAGGCATACGTTTTTTATAGACAATAGTTCAGTGTTATTTTTAAACAAAATCATATATTCCCACAAAAGGATTTTATTTCTTTTTCAAATGCTGTGGAATGACAGCCAATTTTAACCTCTCTCTAAAACTCTATGACAAATCCATTAGATTCACTTCTGCGATGCTTTTAAAGGTGTATTTCTAGCCAACCAGTCACTAGGTATCCTCAGATGGAAATTATCAGAATTACTTGATTTCAACATGGACTCTCCCCAGCTGCTGATACCCATCAGACCTGCTGGACAAGCATGTCCTTTCAACTTAATGACTCTGGTTGTGGTCCACCTCAACAGCTGTCAGCTGTCAGCATCTGCTTCACTTAGAGCAGTGTCTGCATTGTACTTAGTACGGGACTGCAGACTCAGTAACTTCAAAAAAAACAGAAACCAACTGGTAAGGTTTTTATTATCGCATCCATCTTATGCTATTTCATTTCGCTGACATAGTCTTCTATGAAAATGGAACATCATGGTGACTTGGGGAAGGTCCTGAGGTCTGAAAGAAAACAAAAATCACTCTAATTTTCAAGAAGGGCAAGAAGGAAGATCCAGAGAACTATGTGCTGGCCAATATCACTGTCATGCCTGGGAGTACAGACAGGATCAAAGATTCTCCCTCCTGGTGATATCCCTAGTGGAAGCAGCCCCAGATCACCTGGCACCAGGCTTTCAGCCTTGGCAGGGTGCTGCTTTCACAGTTGCACTGTGTGGCCATTGCCCTATGGGCCCAGATGATGACCCTGCCTCCCTCAGGGCTGCTCTCTCCTATTTTCCTTCCCAAGAACAGTCTTCTCTGCAGGCTATGTACTATCTGCCTCTGATTGTGGGGACAAGTTTGCCATTCTCATCTTCCACCTCACCTTTTCCATCCTGCAGCCAAAGGAAGAAATTGGAGCGTGGGCTCAGAGCAGCCTTTCTCCTATCACCCTAAGAGCATGCCAGAAAACTGTGCCCTGCTCTGTGCATGCACAGATCAGCATGAGCCCCAAGCAGGAACCTCAGCTCCAAAAAGACCATGTTTGGCATCCCAACCAAAATAAAGGGTGAGGTCCTTGGAAAGCTCACAAAACCCAGCAAATGAGAGGCCCTACAGGGAAGTTTGAGCCAGTTCTCTGGTCACAAAATGGCCAGTGTGGGCTGCCCCTTGCCTCCTCCCAAGACCCTTATGACACCCAGCGATTCTGCAGGATCCAGACAGTTCCAGACCAGCCCGCACAACCCCCAAACAACACAGGGCACAGAAGGAGCAAGGAAGATTCTCAAACCCACTGATTTTAAACTGATCTTAAAAGTTTTTTTTTTTTTGGTTTTTTTTTTTTTTTTTTTTTTTTTTTTTTTTTTCAAAAAGA
>VXAY01000768.1:388952-434624 GCA_013399855.1 Oxyruncus cristatus | reverse complement strand
AAAAAAAAAAAAAAAAAAAGACATCTCAGTGTATTAAACATTTGCTTTCCTTTCTGTGAACTACTGCAAGAATTACAATTTTTTAGCAAGACTAACACCCAAACAATAGGGGAAAATTGATTTCAAGTTAATATCTTAAAACCCAGTAAAAACTAAAGGTAAATGCCCGAAGGGTATGATATGGTAAATATGTACCAAGCAGCCTTAGACTCTTTTAATAATGTCTTTAATGGTACAACTATCTATTAGTAACTTTAGTCAAAAACCATACTGATATTTTATTTACATTGAGAGAGGTATTTAGGTGAAAACAAATGAAACCTTAATAAATGTAGAATCCTTAAGATAAAACAGCATCACTTTCAACCTCCTACAAAATTTCTAAATTCAGCTTCCCTAGCTAATCTTCTCTTTGAAACTGTAATCATAGGTCCACTGACACAATGGTTACTACAGGATGTGTAGTAACTGTAGCAGTACACCAAAGGTGTTACTCTGCCCTTTTAAATTCACACAATTTATGTTCCATATTATTTTTAAAGAAGAGTTGATACTACAATTGAGCTGAATTTTTGTGTTTGTAAACTTCCGTGCTACTGTCTTGTTTCAGAAGAAGACTTCCATGGTTTATATCCCTCAGCTGTGACATTAAGTAACAGTCCTTAAGTAACACTCATAACTAAGCTGCCGGGCACTATTTAATATTAGGGTGGGAGAGAAAATTACTTGGTAGGAGGGTTAGTTCCAAACACTTTGTTAAAGAAAATCGCTACAGCCCATTAGCTGCAAGCAGCTGATCAGATGAAGAATGCCCTACACAGAATCACATAGTAACTATACAGCTATGTTAGCTATATATATTATGTAGCATGTGTATAGTTTTATTACTGATAAGGGATTATAGGTTAAGAGGAAATGAAATAGCTAATCTTCTTTATGCACAGATGATTTTATATGCTTTACATTTATGGAGCTCTAATACTTGATGTTCTTCTATATTAAGATGATTAAGAAGGCATTTTTAAAAGTGATTTTGCCTCTGAAGTTAGGTGAAATTTTAGCACTGAATGACAAAATTTCACAATTTTTTTATTACTTCTACTTCCCAGTCTGAGCAGTCTGAATGATCCAGATACAGCAACAGAAGTGTACATTTCAGTAGGTAAACATAGCATGAGTAATAGCTAGGCAAAATCCATTAACAAAGTGATTGCAAACAGCCTACAAGGCATAGTTGACTCATTAAAAGGGTTAGCATTTATTTAAAGTTAGGAAAAAGACTCTAATAAATTTGGATTGATTTGCAGAAAGCCAGATGTATTAATTGCTTGGGGGTTTTTTGGTTGGTTTTTGTTTGTTTGGGTTTTTTTCTGTTTGTGTTGTTGTTGTTGTTGTTTTGGTTTGTTTTTTTTTTGTTTTGTTGTTTTTTGTTTGTTTTGTTTGGCATTTTTTGGTGCGTTTTGTTTTGTTTTCTGTTTGTTTGTTTGTTTTTTGTAATGATATTTGTCACTATGTTTCCCAACAGTTAAAGTGTGTAAGGTGAAAACAAGATACATTTTGATTTTCTGCCTTTTCTAATAACTACATATCACAGGCAGAAATAGGATTTTACCTCATGTTAGTCAAATTAGCACAAAAGTACATAACCACTTATTTTATACCTTGAATATATTTGAAGAAATTTGGATGAATGTGTTAATTTTTAGCTTTGTCTTCTACAAGTTTGGTGTTAACCTGACTGTATTGCCTTGACTAGACCTGTGTCCTTCTAGCAGTCTTTCAAGATCACATAGTATTTAATATATACAGTGAAGAATTAAATTCTGAAACTGTGAAGAGGTATAGATCATTATATATTTCTAATCAGAATGTTTACTTGTTATATTTAAAACATTATTAAACTATAGATGCAGGAAAAAATCACTAGGTGTCAAATCAACATAATTCTAAAAATATCTACGAGATGCAGGTCTTCATCCTAAACCCCTGAATGCTTCTGCCTTACAACTGAAGTCACTTTTAAGTTATTGTCTTTATAACAAACATCTCTAATTTTTTCACTTGTTTAATCAGTTCTAAATACACACTAATTCCAATCACAAGTGCTTGATGCTGAATAGATGTGAATACATATTTATAAGGTCAGTGATAGGACAAAAGAGCACCAAAAAAATACAGCAGTCACACATGTATGATATATTATCACTTCCTGGGTGCAAAGTGAAGACAGGCATTTTAAAAAGAACTTTTTTACTTCACATTACTAACTACAGATTTAAAAAGGGTGGGTTAAACACATTGAAAATGCAATCAAGTTTGCACTGACTTACTTCAGTAGTCAAAGATAGTGTAGATGTATCTTCCCCATTCTTATTGGATTAGATACTAAATCTTTTCATAGGATAGGCATCTTCAAAAATGTTAAGATAGTCAGTTGCCAGTTCTCAAAATTTCTGAGTTCCTTGTGGCCATGAGAAGAGGAAAGGATGAACAGGAGAGTAAATCCTGGTTTAGTGAGGCTAAGGTAAAACTAGGGTTTACTTTTGTCTTAAATATTGCTTTAATCACTGTAATAAAAATATGAGAAAAATGTGGTCCTCAGTTCTTTAGGAATATCTACTTTGCAATACAATACCTGTATTGTTGTTTTCTAGGTTTTTTACTTTTATGGGCAAGAAAACAGTTGATGATTTCCAATAATTATAGTGTCTGGTAAAATTCGTGCTGACTTTAGTTATCTTTAAAATGTGATAATTGTTCCATGTGGCTAACTCTACTACCCGTTTGTCCTACCTACTTCTTCTGTATACATATTATGAGTCCTATGAATGAACTCTTCTACAAGTGAGAAGTAATACTGTTAAACATTTCTTTACAGTCTCCATGAAACAGAAAAATACAGGAAATGATAATGCACTCTTTTCTCATCTTCAATCTAAGAATCTTACAACACTCCATAAAATTTAATTGTATCTCACATGGAGCTTCTAAAGTGAAATTATTTGCTTAAAGTTACATAGGAAGTGAGTGTATGGTGAAATTTGTAGTAGACCAATATCTGACTGAAGTCTCATGCTTTTGAAATATCACCCAAGCTGCAGCATTTTGACAAGTTCCACTTAAAATCCAAGAAAATCATAAGAAAGCCTTAATGCAAACATGGCAATAGTTGCTTTTCTTTACAGGCATCTTTGTTTTTCACTCTCATTGCCCAGAATTAGTGAAGTTGCTTTGTCTTTTTCAATTTACCTGAATTTATTTCACTTTCTTCATCCACACTTCACCTTCTCCTCTTGTGCATTGCTCTATTTCTTCTCTGCTGTATGCTGACTCTCTACCCTCTGATGCATTTTCTTATTCTTTAATCAACCTGGCATACAATCAGTTTACTTTCCATGTTGTACCATCGTTAGCTGTGTATTTCCTGGCTCTGTCTTCCTTCAGCTTTCCTACACTCCAATAAGAGTGTACACGTGACCTCACCTTCCTTAAACATTGCTTGGTCCTTCTATTAAATTCTTTCAGTTAAGTTCTTTCTACATTAAGAATGGAGTGATCTTTAGGATTCTTTTTTGCTTGGTTTTTTTTTTTTTTGCAAGTGATATTTTTTAAAACCTTTTGCTAGGGAAAATAAAAATCAGATTATCATAAAATACTTCAAGCTTTAAAAAGTACATAATTTACCTTGTAGCTTGTCCTTTTACCACAAGGTGCCAACGTGGCACTTGTCAAAATGGAAACATTACTCTGAAACCCAGTCACCTAGACATTTAAGAGATGGTTTTACAGAGACTTTCATTGTACTTGGTTTCTCACTGTTTTTTGATTTTGATACAGCATTACTGGTGACTTCTTTTCATGGAACCATGGAATCATTATGGTTGGTAAAAGATCTTCAAGGTTGCCTTTGACCAAACATCACCATGTCAACTAAACCATAGCATTATGTGCCACATGCAGTCATTACTTGAACATTTCCAGGGATGGTGACTCCACCACTTCCCTGGCAAGTCCGTTCCAGTGCTTAACCACCCTCTCAGTGAATAGAGTCTTCCTGATGTCCAACCTGAACCTCTCCTGGCACAGCTTAAGGTCGTTTCCTCTTGTCCTATTGCTAGTTGCCCGGAAGATGAGGCCGAGCCTCACCTTGCTACAATCTCTTTTCAGACTGTTGTAGAGATCAATAAGGTCACCCCTGAGCCTCCTTTCCTCCAGGCTAAACAACTCCAGCTCACTCAGCCACTCTTCACATGACTTACTCTCTAGACTCTTCAACAACTTCACTGCCCTTTTTATTTTCTTTCAATTCACTCCTCTCATTGTTTTTTTTCCCCTCACAGATATGCTCGATTCCCTTCATAATTCACTGGGGTTTATGTCTTGACTTTTTATCCTTTTTTTTCCTTTAGAAACTTGTTATGACAAACTTACAGTTTCCAATATCCCATTTCCTTGAACTTACAGAACTCCTTCACATCAAAGATTAGAAAACTGAGGAAAACCCCACATTACATATTTGTTCATACCTCCTTCAGTTTTACTTCTTCAATCTGTATTATGCTATTTTAATTGAATTTCATATCCTTATCCATTGCTACTTTTTCCTATCCTTTACTTCCTTCTTATAACTCATTCCTTCGTCTTAGTCTCTACATATAATTTCTATTTTTTTTTCAGAGTATAGTAAGATTCTCTTTTTTCTTTTTTTTTGCCTTTCTTTCTCCTTGCTCTATCTTCATTAATGAAAGCTTGATTTACTTTCTACATTTTTCTGTCCCTTATTATCAAAAATCTTTCTACCAGAAAAACCTGACCTCATAAATATTTTATCAAAATGTTCTCCAAGTAGGAACAACATTGTATTCAAACAGATTAATCCATACTGACACTTTCTTGTCTTGTAATTCATTAAAAAAAATGCAATGTCTCCTTTTATTCAAAGAGGAAGCCTAAATTTTCTACTCTCCACAAGACAGACCTCTGAAGAATAATTTTCTTTTTACTTGCATTTTGAGACTTGCTAAAATCTTTAAATGGTCAATGTTGTCTTTCTCTTTCAAATTTTTTTTTCATCTCTCTTAAAGGAAAATTTCATTAAAAAAACCATAAAAAACAACCTTCTAAATACTAGTTTTTAAAGATTAATGAAATAATTAAAGAAATAGAATACAACAGCTAAACTTATCTCAGTGATTTTATATAAAAAAAAGAAAAAGTGTGAAATTGTCATTTTAGTTTTTTACTTTAGGTGAAAGATACCATGTGATAGAAACACTTAGAAAAAAGAAAACTGTTCTAGACATCCTCCTCAAACTTTGATATTTATAGTCCTGATGAAATTGTGCTGTATATTAAAAGTAATTTGTGATAATGGGTGGCAAAGAAATTTTCAAAAGTGCAGAAGAACTTCATGAAAAGCCAGAATAACATATGTAGCTTGAACCATTTTCAATCCTAGGTGACTTTGCTTTTGACTGACAGTGTGTATGAGTGAACAACTAAAAGCCCATTCAACCAGAAAATCTGTAGCTCCTCAATAGTGTGATTGTAATATCCTAAGCCACTGGTGCATCATGAAGAATCTGAATGAAAGAAAATATCATAGCTTGGTTTTTCATCTTCTGCCTAGCCCTGGTCACAGTTATGATGTTTCAATCTGTATATGACTATGTGCTGGTTGAATTTATTTCAGATATTAGTTATTGTCTTGGTTATATGTCTCATATCATATTTTTCATTTCGTTTTTCTTACATTTAATGATCAGCCATTCCACCATAAATCAGATAAGATTTTAGGCAATGTTTGTTGCCTGAATGCAAAGTGAATATGTTTTAGACTGTCCTAACTTACATTTGAATTCTCATCAGCTGCAATTTTTTTAGGGTCTTACCTATTCTCAGTCTATTGGAATGAAAATATGTCACCATCTTTGATCAGAATATATAAGCAGGTTAACTTTGATCACTCTTCCACAACTAATGAAATTAACTGGTAAGCAGCCTAGAACTAAAATATACATCAGAATAACTAGGGTAAGATGAATTTCAGAAGGCTTAGAAACAAGTAAAATTGTATACTGTTCTTGTCTAAAGAGCAGATTTGATCCCTAATATATTTTGTGGATGTGAAAATATGTTCTGTCCAAGAACTTCTGAGCCTTAATGACTATTTGTTCTTGCCTATAGGAATAAAGACAAAGGACATGGGTGAAAATGTACATTTAACACGTGCTTAGCTACTATTAAATGGAATTTTCTAAAAATTAGATGCATCCCTGGGCAACATTACTGTAACCTGAGAGGTTCTGTTCATTATATTAAGAAAATTACATTAGAAATAGCCACTTGCCTGTTCATACCTCAGTGCTGTAATATATGCTGAACAGAAATAAGTCTGGTTTGTCGATCCTGTCTCTGAGTAACAGGGCAAGAGAAGCAGAGTAAAAAGTAAGCTAAGAATAAAAGATATGAGTCCAATAATGATGACCTCAGAAAGCTCTCTCTACACATGTTTACAGTTTACATTTCTGACTTGCTATGAAGGAGCTAAACTACTTTCGAAGCAAGCTAAATTTGCCTGAGCAATGATGAGTGCTTTACAGCTATGCTGCTTCTAGTCCTGAGCAGGTTCCTTTACAATTGACATACACACAAAACTCTCTCCATCTCTGCAGTGTTCATTGTGGAAATATTGTCTTTGTCTAAACATTTGTCACTGTATGAACACAGCCCTTCCTAAGGATTTAAAGGTAAACAAAAATCACAAATAATATGTTTTCCTTCTGGTCCTGTCTTGTCAGACTTATTTTGGTTCATAGGCCAAAATAAGTGGCCTCTGCATTTCGAGGCTCTGCAGTGGAACTGTCATTAATGCATCATCAGGTTTTTCTGTTCTCTCTTCCCTCCTGCAAACCCTTACCAAGTAAGATCAAACCCAGCAGTATTTTTTCGTTTCCTGCAAATTTCCTAATTATCTGCTGAAAACCTAAAGAACTGCAGTTGTTTTGCTTAAAAATAAAAGAATAAAATTGCATGTGCTGCTATAATAGTAACAAATCAGATTTTTAGCTCCCTAAATCAAGTAAGCTACATTCCCACTGAGTTGTAACTAGAAGCTTGAAATATACTTCTAAAAATAATTAATATATATCCAATGATAGTAATATATTTTATTTTCAGACAACATTTTTACCATTCTGCTAAACAGTCTGTACCATTAGATGACCTAATTCCACCAGGACAGATTCCATTCAAAATTCAAACAGTGTATCAGGAACACGAGTGGTAGGACCAAAACTGAGCTATAGAGTGAGATAGATAAAAACTGTGCCTACTTCTAACTTAAAGTTTAAGGAAAGCTGGCAAGGGGTCTGTCAAAGTATGTTACTATTTGTCCAATCCCATTAAAAAGAAGGAAACAGACTAGTAAAACGGAGAAACATTAAAGGTATGAGGAGTAGTAGTGAAAGGTGCAGCACTGAGGGGAAGTGATCAAGATATTAAAGAAGTCCTTTGGATTCACAGTGCACTCTCTTCTCATTCTGCACCTTCAGGTCTCAATTAATCCCTCAGGTTATATACATGTTTTTTTCGTTTGTTTTTCTGATTTAGTCCGAACATTAATTCAGCTCTCTTAACTCCTCAAAGCTTCTCTAAGTTGGTAATGGATTCTTAGATGTTGTAGTCATTTATTGCAAATAGGCCAGCCTCTGAGATGACCTGGAATAGCTTGGGTGACCAGTTTCAGAATCTTTTCTTTGTAAGGGCTCTTACCCAGGGAAATACAGGGCAAAATAGTAAATTGCCAATGACTCTGTTGTACAAAAGCCAGTCAGCAGCAGTGGCAGGGGCACAAAAGCTGGTAATGGCTTATTACAGAGTTTTAAGAAAATGGTATTGCTTGAGAACTGTGTTGTTGTACAACAATAAGGGCAGACATAAAACATTTAATAGGATTATTTTGTTTTCTTCTATAGAAGGCTTGAAAAACTTCGAAACATTTTGTCTGAAAATGTTGTATATATTCATGAATGTGTTTTGGAGGATGTGATCATGAAATATTGTCAGGCGACTTGGCACAAATCTGGAAGATGAGTTTAAATGCTTTGCCAGGTTTAAACTAGAGAGTCTTCCCAGTCTCCCTTTTCTCCAACCAGCTACATAGAAATGGGAATACAGCCACTTCAACACTAAAGGTAGAAAGATATGTTATCAGTAGTATTGCTCCCTTATGTGCCCTCAGTTATAAAAACGTCGTGTCTGAATTGTGATATCCTGATGGGTTTTCTTTAACTTTCTGTTCCCTGTGTAACCGTACTACTAATGTGTATGATGCAGCATCCCTGTATGACAACAGGAACACTGATTCAGTAACACTCAGGGAAAACCCCTCCAACCGCTTTGCCCATCTTTCTTTCTCTTATTCCCTTGATATTGCATTCATTCGTAGTTCTCACTGCCTCAGACTACAAGCTTGTCCCTCAGACACCATTTTTTTTTCTTCACTATATTCTCAAATGCTCCCCGTTCTGCCTACTAAGAGCTCTATTGCTCTCAGTGGCTGGCCAGTACCCAAACAAAATAGTGTTTTCTGCACTCTCAGAACTGATATAGACAATACTTCAGTGAAGCAGAAATCACCATCAGAGCACAGGAATTACAGCTGATCAACATCTGATTCCAGGAATGAGACTAGTCATAAAGTTTTCCCTCTTGCTTGTTTTTTTTTGGTTGGTTGATTGGTTTGCTTTTGGTATTTTGGTTGTGATTTTTTGTTTTTGTTTTTGTTTTTTTTTTTTTTTTTGGTTTGGTTTTGGTTTGGTTTTGTTTTGTTTTTTTTGTTTTTTTTTTGTTTTTTTTTTTTGTTTGGTTTGGTTTGGGTTTTTGTGGGGGTTTTTTTTGGTTGGTTGGTTGTGGTTTTTTTTTTGTTTTGTTTTTTTGTTTGTTTGTTTTGGTTTGGTTTTGGTTTTGTTTTGTTTTTTTGGTTTTTTTGGGTTTTTTTGTGTATGTGTGTGTGTGTGATGTATTTAACATAGCCCTTGAACCTTAACATGGATCCTGGTATTTATCTGCCAGTCTTGGTAGCTCTGACATTGTTTCAGTAATATTTAAGTCTGGCTGAAAGGATTTTGCAGCAGCATTCTCTGGTGCTCACAGGTAGTATATGCACAGTCTAGTAGGTTTACACAGTGGGGACTGAATGTTGATATAGATATTTCAGCTTATATGGCATTGTTGACATGGATATTTCAGAAGCCTCATGGATGTTTATGGAAGCAGCCACACAGAGAAGAGTTTATTTTCTTAATTATTAACATTTTATTATTTTCTTCAGAATGTTTATGTAATTTGTTAAGGCTCAAGGAGGTGGGGAGGGGAGCAGTGTGCTGTCCTACCTACACAAAGCTCACCTCATTCCATCATCGCTTTCCTACCTTGTCCTTTTGAACAGGCAACTGCTCATTTTGTCCCCTACTACACTAAGAATATATCACCCAGACCAACAGGTGTCCAGCTGCAAGCATCACAGATGGGCAAAGGGTGGGTAGGCATAGAAGGGACCAGTCTGTCTCATTCTCATGACCTTTGATTTCTCATCCTTGACTTCAAGTAAATGTCACTGGAATGATGACAGGAAGAGGGTAATATGAGGCTTTTAAGGGAAAAAAAAGTGTCTTGAGGTCCTCTCTTTGTGCTGGGATGAAAGGTGTATAGAGCTTTTTTTCCTTGTTCCCTCCTTTGTGCACTGGGGAGAGCTCAACTGAACTTTCTTCACACAACCTGAAATGTAAACTCCAAGGATGACCCTTGGATTGACCTTTTAAGAGTATTTTTCATTGTCCCTTAACTATGTCTTTTATTTGTTTATTTGCAGAGCTCTATGCACATGAATGAAAATGGGTGAAGTTTTATGGCACCTTCCGGCATAGGATTTTCATTTACAAAGATATCAAGATCCATAACTAAGGTGCTAAATTCTACTGAATTACTAACACTAAGACTATAATGCTGTCTTGAATGTAACTTAGAGAAGAGTAGTGAATTTTAAGGAGATTTATATAACTGTTTTGAACAAAGTTTTAAGTTAAATGATTAAGTAACACCGGAAAATGGAATCAAATGAGACAATCCTTCAATTTTATTAAAAATTACTTATTTAATTAATTTGTAACATATTTTTCACCTAATTTCCAAGACTGAGTAAAATTTGATTCTTAAACGAATTTATAGTGTATTTATGCATAACCCAAAATTATGCACAACACAAAATTATGCACTGTATGTTTTTAATTGAAACTGGACTTCTATACATATTTGTTCTACAAAATACTTGCAGTAGAATCTGCACTTAATAAAGTCAGCCAAACACAGTCCAAATGGAACTACAGTTTGGATCAAAATTTATTATGAATTAGTTTTTTTGTTTATCAGTTATAAACTTATTTATTGGTTTACAGCGTGTGTAGAATCTGCATGACCATGTGAGTGACACACTGATCATAGTTTTAATAGGATTAATGAACCCTCTTTTAAGCACAGGATGGTTGAAACCTAAATGAAATAGCAGAGGTAACTGTGAATCACAATTCTATATGTTCCTTAATCTGTTTAATAGTTTGCATAAAACTTTGATTTTAGATTTTTGTTTTTCCTTGCTGGATATATTTTGAAACAAAGGGATACATGATTTTGCAACTTCAAAACCCTCATAACAAACTCTCCTGTCCTGCTGCTTTTATAGGAAGGAAATTCTCAATTTATCTGTTAAATTGTTCTTTACTAGGGCTTTTCATCTGAACACTTCAGTAATTATACTAGCATAAAGAAAGAAGGTAGTGTTATCAACTCTTTGTTTTATTGTTCAGGTCCAACTTTAAATATGAAGGTAAAAAATGGTAAATTGATATCACTGGATGAAAACTTTTATTAGGAATTGAGAATCATGCCTGGAAGAATTTACCTCACAATATTCCCTCAGTTACCAGAGACCTTCCTAAAGGGAATATTCAAGTTTCAAATGTATACACACACAGAGATTTCTCTATTACACTGTGACATTCAGGTTAAGCTTCTGTGGTGTGGAAATAGTTTAGAAATCAGTGTGCTTCAAAGCTAACATTCTACTGTCATTATTTGACTTGGAAGGACAGAATAAAGTCAGAAAGGATTAAGGCATGAAGGACGTTAATATAAAACAGAGGGTGGGGTAGAAAGGCAAAATCTAATATACATGCTGCGAAATCTTGATGGCAAGAAGAAATGATTCAGATCTGGTTGGTGCCAACAGTGTCCATACAAAGCTTTGATTCTGATCTGCAAGTTGGTAAACAGCAATCAACATCAAAGAACAGGTAGATATGTAAAAGAACAATAACACTACTTACAATCTATCCTCCTTTCTGCATTTTGTACAAAAGACAACTGATGTTCATCACTGAATTCACCTGTGGAGTATAGCATTTCATAGAAAGGTTGGTGAGAAGGGATCTTGGAGGACATCTTGTCTGAACTTCCTCTCAAAGTGGGCCTATATTCAGTATTAGGTCCGGTCAGGCAAGACTTTGTTTAACCAAACACTCAAAACCTTCAAGAACAATGATCCTGAAGCTTCTGTGCATAGCCTGTTACAGCTCTGCACAACATTCCCAGTAGATAAGGTAGATCTTTCCTCCTAATGTCCAAGACAAACGTCCGAATCCAGAATAGATATTACCGTTTGTAACGCTGTGCAGTACTTCTGACAGTTGGCTTTTTATGTCATTTTTCTAACCCTGCTTCAATTAGCTTATCATTAAATTGCCTTCTTTGCTAGAACAAAAAAGAAAAAAAAAACTACAAAGAAGCCCATCTCTTTCAGGTCAGGTGCATGAAGATCAGTTGGGCAAAGGAGGGCTAGGTACACCATGCACACTAAGTATATATGTTACTTTTCTAATTGGCTATTTTTGGCTATATGAGATTCTGACAAATTGTGGCAACTGTGAATTCTGTGTCCCTTTTTGCTGTCCAAACTTAATCTGATGTATGATCACTGTAACACTTCCTTCCCGAGTCACTTTGCGCAGCAGACATAACATGAGCAAAGTACTCCTGCAAACAGGATATGCACAGCTTAAATATGACACCAAAATTCCTGCAGGCTTGCAGCCACAAACAAATTTCTCTATTCTGACATCCATCAATTTCTCAGGCTCTTATTTCTACCCACTTTCTCTAAGAGGTCAGCGAGCAAACAATAAAATTCAATACAACTCAAGGCATCAGTAACATATGAAGCACACACCAGAACAGTCTCATATAATAGTGAAGATAATCTCACTTGCCTTGGGTCATACTCCAGTCTTCCTTTCAGGCCCTGCTCTCCCCATTCGTAAGTGCTCTTATGAAATAGAGGGGTTAATGGGTGCTATGCTGTGGCAGGGGATCTTTACTGAGTGCAAAAAATGCAGTTGGTTTTTAAAACCATAAAGGAAAGTATTCTGTCTGTTCCAGGGAGTAACTTTTTCGTTGATAGCATAGCACAGTTCTTCATGAATTCTATTTATCTTTCTCTCTCTGCACAGCGCAAGGAGGCAGAGTAAATGAGCCAGAGAAACTCAGCCAGTTTGGGGAATTTTAAAAATTCTTTTTGAGATAAAGATTTCAGTGCCCATAGTTTCATGTGTGCTAAGAAGCTTTACTGAGTGCTGAAGCATGACCCACATGTCCCTTTTAGGTCATCAGAGCCAGAATGATCTCAACCCACTTAGCTTTCAGGTTATGCCTCGGTCAAGGCATAACCTGAATACTTTGAAGTCATTTCAGCTGAGAAGGTTAAAGGTTGACATTTGCAGTTATGAGCTGTGTGTGCCAGCTTTGCACTCCTATCAGTATCATAAAGTCATTTACCGAGTTTTCATCACAAGAAATTGAACATATTTCTAAAACTTTGGAAATAATTATTTTTAATATATTCTTACTCTTCCATTCCCGCCCTCCCCTTCCTTTTTTTGGTGCTTTTAAGCTGATTATAAAGATTTTCTATAACCAAGTAATTAATGAGGTTATATTGTAGTTTTTCCTATTTTAGGGTGATTTATCTGTTTTCAGATAAAAGATGCATATTATTTTCAGCACTTTTTCATATATCCATAGAAATCCAATTCTAATGAGACCTTACAATAAACGATATGCAATAGTTTAAAAACCCCCTAATAAAGCAAATTTTAAAAAATCTTTCTTCCAATACCTTTTATCAATTATGTGTTCACATAAAGATCATTAAGTAGTGGTAAATGACAAGAGAAATTTTGTCTTTTATTGGTGTGTGTTAAACAGACTGGTACAGAATCTGTAATATTCGATGTTATATTTTAGTTAATTCACTGGAAACTCTTTTAGAAAGCTTTTAATCTTTTTTCTTTTGATTCAGACAAGCTGAATTAATCAGTCATTATTGAAGGAAAATAAATCATTAAAAGAATGGCAAACTATGATATTTTTTTATGCTTAGTCCTTCCATTCTAAGTCATAAAAAAGTTACTTATTTTTCAAATTAGGGAAGTGTTTTTTAGGGTTGATACATGGGTTACTCTGTAATTTCAGATTTGTGTAACATTTCCATACCTACGTATATTTATTTCAAGAAATTTATAACTGCCTTAAATCAAGCTCTAACAAAGCTCTATTTGTGTATACTGAAATGTGTGATAAGAACTGATTACAAAACATAGTAGAAGTACAGTAGACTTTGTTTGGCAAGAAATAGAAAATACTTAAACATAATAAAAACTATTAGCACGGTTTTTATATACCACTTGTCACTCAAGACAAAGCCGAGGTTAAAAATGCCTTCCAGCTGCCTCTCATCTGGTTTTAAATTCATTTAAAGAAAAAAAAGAAAAAAAATTAAAATTAAAAAAAAATTAATAAAAATATCTAAAACAAACGAACAAAGCTCCAGAAAGAAAGAAAGATCCTGAGCGCTGTCTGTAGTCCTCTGCCTGCTCATTGAAGTACATTTGTGTACATTTGCCTCTGAGTGTGCATATAAACTAGTGTATAAACACCTTGACTTGACTGACTTCTCCAGAAAGAGAAATAATTTTTGGAATATTGGATTGGGTATTTACTGGAAAAACTGTCTAGTCATTTATTATTGCTATAGATTTTGCAATTGTCTTACAAATTTTGACAGTTAAAAGAGGAAAGCCAGGAAGCCAGACTTCTCTCTGCTGCTGAAGGTTGTGATAAGAGACAAGAATACTTACACTAGGTCATGAAATCTGAGCATGCATCATATTGGTGGTGACCTATATCATACTGCTGCTTTTCATTAGCCAGCCTAAAAGTAGTTTCTTCCAATTCAGAAATTATGCAGGTGAGTATGCGCTTAAAGCTTAAATGGACACGAGTCCAGCTATACTTTCATATCAAAAACTTGTCCTTCCAAGTTAGGTTTTGAGGTACATTGACATGTTGGACATGACTTGACATTAATTGCTACTTGCGTTTGCAATTTCTTTTTTTTCTTCCTATTTAAAAAAAAAAAAGAAACAAGAAGTAACAAACAAAACTGAAACCAAACAACAAAAAAGACAGCTAAATTATTGGGTTTTTTCTCTCTGTCGTCTTCTTCACTTTTTTTTTTCTCCTCTCCCTAGCATAGCAGTAAAATCCTCAAATATATGATGAACTCTGTTCAAACTTAATGACTAGTTCCTCTATACAAAAAAAAATTTGTATTCTTACTTCTAATGTTAGCTCTGGCTTGTTCAGTGGAGCTGTTTTAAAGAAATTGTCTTGGATATCTGACTGTACTTTCACTCTTATATCTCAGCTAAGGACCATTAACAGAGCAGTATATGGGGGGTTGCACTTTAAATAGTCACACAAATGTTCATGTTTTGCTACCTTTACAGAAACCAAGAAGCAATCAAGTAGAACAATACTGTCTGGATTTCTAGAACAGTTTAAAGACCATGGGGTTTATATTGCTTAGCTAATTTCACTCAATACTTGTGTAACCTTTTTTGCATTCTGTCAAATATTTCAATGACTTAGAATGAGAATATAACTGGATTATGCTCCTGCTTCATAATGGACTACATAAAAAAAGAAAAAAAGAATTTGAATTAGATGCACAAACTTTATCTAACATGTTCAAATGATAATTCAACTAGCCACATGTGATTCCAAAACAAAAGACCATGACTGTATTAAGAACTCAGAAAACTTCATCTTAAGGTCACAAAAATCCCCAAACCAAACAAATAGATAGCTGGAAAAAAATACCCTTGTCTGTACACCAATGTCAGATGATGCTTTCTGCAGCATAACATGAACACTGATCAATCTGGTGTACTGATGTATTGAATAACACTCTTTTGTGAAGACTGGTGGCCCCAAATGACTTTCTGCAGTGGAGCAAGATTATTTTGTAGCAGACAGTATCAGGTCACATAAAGTAAATGTGATGGTGATAAGGCACTGTAATAAAGAACAAAAGGACCATCTTTGTCATCAGTGTTGACAGCATTTTTATGTGCATTTTTACCTGATATGAACTTAAAATCATGACCTAGGTAACTGAAAATTTTACCTCAGTGATATTTTTTTATTCTGAAACAGTTACAATGCTTGTTTTATTGTGCTGGTTTGGGGTTTTGCTGCATCTTCCGTTCATGTTCATCAAGAAGATGAACTCAGACTAGCACTGGCCTTTAGCTTATTCAGGGATGAGGATGAGTGTTGGTAGCTTCAGGAAACTGGCTATTTAGAGTTGGAAGAATTGTTTTGATCTTAGATGTTTAACTTGTGTAGGGTTTAATTTTGAAATAGAGTTTGTTGAGAAAGCAAGCAAAGAAGTTCTCAAATGTCTTGGAGCCCTGAACAAAAGTTAGCAATGATTTATATAAAAGTCTACTGATACAGTGTCATGGGTTAACTCTGGACTGATTTTTTTTAAGTATTTTTTCACAATTGCTATACAAATCACAATTTATACAAACAAAAGAGACTTGACGTGGGGGAATAATATTAAATTTATTACTAGCAGGATAAAAACTAAAGAATAATATATACAACAATTTTGATTAGGTTTTCTCACGAAGAAAAGTCTATGTATCTACAAAATTATCCCTCCCCCCTGTATCAGTCCAGGAGGAGAAAAGTCTCTTCTCTACTTTCAGGTTTTACAGTTCAAATTTTATAGCACTTGAAAGTTTTCTTCTATTATCTCTAGGGCGACAGCTCCGATCGGCCACAGCTGGAAATCTCTCTCTCTCTTTCTCTCTGCTGCTCGTCGACCTCAGGACTGTCCCTGCTCCTCCCTGCCGGGCCAGGACCGGAGGCTGGGGGGTACTCGGGCCTAGTGAGGTCCTCCATGGACTGCAAGGGGACAACTTGCTGCACCAGGGTCTTCACCACTGTTACAGGGGATAATGGCATCGAGTCCATCCCCTATTTCTTGTGGGGTCCCTTCTCATGGGAGACAGCCTTGGATGAGCTTCTCCAGCGTGAGTCTACCCTCGGACAACAGTTCTTCCATACTCTGCTGTCCTTTAGGGTCACAAATGAATTACACCAGCACAAATCCCTCACTGTGATCACAAGTCCTACCCAGGACACTTGCTCCAACGTAGGTTTCTCTCTCCAAGGGCCACAGGTCTCCAGCAGGACTCTGTTTCATCTTAGGCCTCCCACAGAGTTACAGCTTCCTCTCTGCACTCCTCTGCTCCAGCGTAAGCTCCTTCATGAGCTGCAGGAGGGTCTCCTCATTTCAAATAATCTTCCACAGGTGGTAGGGGTTTTAGTTTTTAAGTCTTTTCCCCTGCTGGAGGGGGGGCTCCCCCGGGCCTCTCCTCCACCCTCCTGCTACACTGACCTTGGAGGCTACATTGTTATCTCTTGTTCTCCTCTGCTCTCCTCTGGGCTGGAATTTCTTCTGTGCAACAGCTTCTTTTCTGTTTTCTTAAGTATGTCATTCACAGAGGCATTACTAAAACTTGTGATTGACTTTGTTCCAGAAATCTACCTGGAATTAACCATTTTTAGCCCCATGGGGGCCCAGTAAACCCACGACATACAGTTAAAATTACTTAGTTTTACAGCTACCTTAGTCTGGAGAACTACTTACAGAAATATCGTACTAGGAGTAAAATGGATACCACCTTTATGAATCACAGCATTATTACTTTAGAATTAATGAAAACATGCCTTTCTAAGACAATCCTAAAATTCTTGTGTAGAATTCTTCTGCCTTATAACTTAGTCTGGTTTTTTGTTTGTTTGGTTGCGGTTTTTTGTAAAATTTTAGATATGCAGCATGGCACAATTTTCCTGTGTGCCTTTTGTCACTGACAGATGATTTTTGCTGGCACCTTTTAAGGTGTGGCTTTGGAAACTTTGGAATTTTTAATTATCTTTTTTCCTAACCCCAACAACGGCCAGTAGTCTTGCATCAGCTAATGCCAGCTGGGTCCCAAATCCAGCGACTTTAGATTGTAACACAGCTTGAATACACTGAGTTTAATGCTACTTGCAGATGTAGAAGGCCCCTTTTGATTTTTTTACAGTTTAAAACTAGGTCAGGTCTGTAAAACAGAGTAGGAAACAATGTAAAATTGTACTAGTCTAAGCTTGTGTGGGGGAAGCAATATTTCAAGGAAATTCAAGTTCAAGGTAACTGAATCTTCAATAGCAGGCAGTTTTGACTCAGCAGTCACCCCTGAAAAAATTCTCAGTGGTGTGATGTTTACCTCTGTGCTCCGCAGGGAGAATCCCTTTAATCAGATAATATATACTTCCATTCTCAGCTCTATGGCTTTCAGGCCACTAGTGGTGCAATGTGACTGCCTTTAGAAGACATTCTTGTTTTTCAAGTATGTTTTACAGTAAATGGTCTCTGAGGTGATGGAGAAATGCAAATTTCTTTCTAAAATGCTCTGAAACATAAAGTCTTCTCTTAGAAATACTATTTTTTCTTCCCAGAGATGATGTCTGATGTCCAGCACAGAGGAGTTCAAACACTGCAGTGGTAAATATCAAACAGTAGCCTCTTGGCAAAACAGCAGAAGTAGAATTCCATTCTACAGTTTAGTAAATTCCCATACATCACCATGAAAATATACAGACCCAGAAAGTATAATTTATATTTATTGCAGGCAAATAAAGTGTGTCATTTATGAGGAAGTATCTTTGATACAACATTTTGCTGTTCATGAAATCTTACAAACTAAATTGCAGTGTCAGAAACTAGTAATTTAGATATATCTACCTTTCTGATAAGCAACAAAGTACTTTGCAAAGACCAGCAGCAAAACTATGAGAGCATTACTTATATAAACAAAGGGACTGATTCAAAACACACTCAAATCAATGGATGTCTTTCAGTTAACTTAATTGGGTTTTTTGGTAAGACCTGTACTGTTAGAGAAATAAATAATTTTTGTTTCCATCATAGTGTTGTTAGTATACAGGAACTAGTTTTTCTCCATGACAAAATTTACTTTACCTCAGACTGATCAATTTTGTTCTACTTTTTTTAATACTTTTTTGGTTTAGGAGAAGTTTCTATATAAAAAACTACTAAATTATTCTTTTGGTTTTTAATATAGATGAAACCAAACAATAATTTGAAAGAACTTCCTAATGGAAAATAGGAATGATTTACTTCATTGTGAGTCTGGGATTTGAGCTACATTCATGTTTTTATTATTATACTTATGAAGGGTTTTGGGCCCTCTGAAAAGGTGTTCTTAGTGCTCAAGTTTTGCATTGCAGATTTACACTTTTATTATTTCTCTAACCAT
The DNA here is from genome assembly GCA_013399855.1 of Oxyruncus cristatus. Classification (NCBI taxonomy): domain Eukaryota; kingdom Metazoa; phylum Chordata; class Aves; order Passeriformes; family Cotingidae; genus Oxyruncus; species Oxyruncus cristatus. Next base: position 415,833 of record VXAY01000768.1, on the reverse strand, counting down.
GTGTGCTATAAAGAAGAAACTAGGGCAATATTCAGGACGTGATATCCAGCCACAAGTTTGGCCATGTGCCGTCATATTAATAATTTTGGTATACTTACCATTCCTCTGTGAGGTCAATAGACACTGAAACTTATATGTACATCATATATGAGGGGTTTATTGCCAGAAAATGTAATAAACAAAATCTCAAACCCAGGTATCTTATCTTTCTTCATGTGAGTGATCTTGCACCATTCGCTTTCTCTGTGTTGACGGTACTTCAGACCTGCCTTGATTTTAGCTTAACAGTATTTTTCTGGTTCCTGAACTCTTGGTGTGTTGACTTTATTTTAAACATAGAGTATTTGAGTTAAGGATTAAGTTTTGCTGTGTGTACATATTTAGTAAAGTAGAGTAGCTCTAATAGCAAGGTTTTTCCATGCCCTTGTTGTATCAAGAAAAAAACAAGTATAAGAAACAAGGTGTTAGTTACCCAGGTTTCAGTTTACAACAGAGACTGAATGACTTTCTTGTAAATTTCACAGTTCCGGAGTTTCCCTTAGTCCTCCCTTCTTTTGTCCATAGCATGACACATTTTTAATACCACAAATAAGATAATATGGTGCAAACGTATGCCAGCAATATGGCAAAATAATAAATTTTTCTGAACAAATAAATATAGTTGGCATTTTTACCCATATCTATCGTATATGTAATATAGGAAAATATACATGGAACACAGAAGATATACAAGTTGTTGCCTAAAGGAGATCTTAGGCAGGAATTTCTAACCCAGCTGAGGACAACACAACAGAGAAATATCTGCCAAAAACCTGATTGTCTAAAGAAACTTGTTACTGCTACAGTGTGGAATGGATTGCTTAGACAAAGGTCACATAGTTTCCTAACTTGAAAGTGGTTCTCTAAACGCTCTACAGTCTTTGTTGTTTTTCATCAAGCTGAAAGAGACTTCATGATTTCTGACCAAAGACAGTCTGAAGAATAGCCCAAAAGAGTGCAAACAATTTTAAGAAACAGTACTGCTATCAATAAAATTTGAACCAATGTGGTTAGGTCATTGATAGGTAGCATAATTCAAAGACAACTGCCAGTAAAGAAGAAAGATGAGCATGAATCTGTTTTATTATATGAAGTAAATCTATTAATAGTTTATAAGAAAAAAAAATCCTACAGTAGTAATAGTACATATGAACTATTCTGTAGTTTTCAAGATTAGAACTGAGCAGCTATAATTGAGCTGAGCTAGGGTGAGGAAAAATTAAGAAACTTTTCCATAGATTGTAAGATATTCTGAAGGCTTGTGAAATGCTGTTGACATTCTAAGTTGTGGTCATAATAAAAACTGAGATCCTACTCAGTCTTAGGAACAATGACCAACCCATAGACAAAGTATTTTTGCTATTTACTTAAAAAAAAATTGTGTGGAGAAAAGATAATGGAAATTTTCCTCATACTTGTCTAATTCTCCACTGAATTCCACATGGTTTAACACCATCTTGGCCACTAAGCATCCCACAGCTGCTTGCTCACTCCCCTGTGGTGGGATGGGGAAGAGAATTGTAAGAGTAAAATGAGAAAACTTATGGGTTGAGAAAAAGAAAAGCAAAGAACTAGAAGAGTGAAATTAAGTTTGTTTATGTTTAATACTATTTGGATTATTTTTGAACACAGAAAAAAATCTATTATAAATCAATAATCTTGAAAAGCACTAGTTCTTATTCTCTACCTGTTTACTTTTGTATATTTTCTGTCTTCCATTGCAGTCTCCCTCACATGCTGCCAGAAGATTTCTCTCTATTATGCATTTTTGTTGTTAAATGCACATAACTATTTTCATTCTTTCTTAAGGGTGATTTATAATCTTTGTCAGAGGTGTCAGTGTGTAAGAATAGGCATAAACTTCTTTGATGTTCTGAGAACTACCTGAAGCATTCTTTACTGAGCTCAGAATCTGAAGTGTGAAATGCCACCTCCTTTTACCTATGATTCATATTCTTTTGTAATCTTGTGTTTTACTCTCTGTGTGGAAGTATTGGTTTATTATATAGAAGTGCAGAGAAACATATGCATATGATTCCAATAAAATAGGACCATGGATAGATCTTTTTCACTGTAGCACCTCTTCATCATAGAAGGTCCTCTTGCACATCATTATAATAGGAACATAAAACATTTTAGAAGCCAGATGAACTATTTCATTACATGTTGTCCTGAAATAAATGATGAAATTCTTCAGGTGAAATAATATTCCAAGAGAAAATAGGACATTCCAGGTGATGATCCCTAATAAATAAACCTTAGTAGGTACTCAAAAAGAAGACATTATCCTTCAACCTTTAGACAAAAGCTTTCCAACACTGTGGTTTTGATTGTGTCTCTAAAAACCATTAAACGAAATATATAAAAAGACTTGTCATCTGCCAGTATGCACAGAATTCAGAATACCAAACACAGGACAAACTGAGTTTGACATTAGAAAAAACTGAATGTGACAGCTGCAGCAGTTTCATCTTGTGGAAGGATGTGTGTGCTTGTGAAGACTTTACATCAGGTCCTGGTTGGTAGCTGGCATTTTCAAAGGTCATGAAGCTCCTTAGCACCATTCAATTACTGCACAAAGGGTACCACTGACAGTTTTAGCACTGTCATTAAATTAGCTGAGTATTAGCTGAGACAATCAAACTTTTGACAGGAATGGTTGGATAATATCTGTATATCAAAAAAATACTTCAAATATAATACCTATCTTACACCCCTCTTTATTTTTGAATGACAAGGAAAATTTGAGAGAACCATTTAGTTGCCCTATAGCTTGTGAATGCATCAACATTCTCAACCTATTATACAAATATAGATAAGGTAAAAATCTTTGATTTTAGCCACTTCTGATTTTGCCCTTTATTTTAGTTTCTGAATGAGAAATCTGAATCAGTAACATACTCTTCAAACTATATTGACATACACATACTGCTCAAAACAAGAAAAGATCAACATTGTTCTATTATTTACATCTACTTTGTTGTGGTTTGCCCTGCAAACAGTGTAGATGAAATTGGAATCATAGAATCATTTAGGTTGGAAATGTCCTTTAAGATGGAGTCCAACTGTTAACCCAGCACTGCCAAGCCTACCTCTAAACCATGTCCTCAACAGCCCCAGCTACAGTCCTTTTAAATACCCAAAGGGATACTGAATCACTTCCCTGGAGAGCCCCTTCCAAGTCTTGACATTCCTTTGGTGAAGAAATTTTACCTAATATTCAATCTAAACCTCCTATGATACAACCCGAGGCTATTTTCTCTTATCCTATTGCTTTTTACTTGGGAAAAAGAGACTGACCCCCATCTCGCTACAGTCTCTTCTCAGGTAGTTGTAGAGAGCAGTAAGTTCCCACTGGAGTCTTCTTTGCTCCAGGCTAAACAACCTCAGCTCCCTCGGCTGCTCCTCATAAGGCTTGTGCTCCAGGCCCTCCACCAGCTTCATTACGCTTCTCTGGACATGCTCCAAATCCTCAATGTCCTTCTTGCAGGGAGGGGTTTAAAACTGAACACAGGATGCAAGTTGGGACCTCACCAGTGCCAAGTACAGGGGGGCAATCACTTTCCTAGTCCTGCTGGACACACTAGGTCTGATAAAAGTCAGGATGCTGTTAGCCTTTTTGGACACCTGGGCACACAGCTGTCTGTCAGCCAGACCTGAATTCACGTCCTTTTTCCGCTGGGCAGATTTCCAGCTACTCTTGCCCCAGTCTATAGCACTGCATGGAGTTGTTGGGAGTGAAGTGCAGGACTTGGCACTTCGCCTTGTTAAACCTCATACAATTGGCCTCTACCCATCAATCCAACTTTTCTGGATCTGTCTGCAGAGCCTTCCTGCCCTCCATCAGATCTTCTACCCAGCTTGGTGTCACCTGCAAACTGACTGAGGGTGCCCTCGATCCCCTCATCCAGGTCATCAATAAAGATATTAAACAGAACTGACTGCAACGCTGAGCTGGGAGAACATGACTAGTGACTGGCAATAAACTCAATGTTGTACCCTTCACCACCATTCTCTGGGACTGTCCATCCAACTTGTCTTTTTTATCCACTAAAGAATACATCCATTCAAGCCATACAAAGAGAGTTTCTCCAGGAGAATGCTTTGGGAAATGATGTCAAAGGTTCTACTAAAGTCCAGGTAGACAACATGCACAGCCTTTCCCTCATCCACTAAGGAGGTAACCTTGCAACAGAAGGAGATCGGTTTAGTCAAGCAGTACCTGCCTTTCCTAAACCCATACTCACTGGGCCTGATCCCCTGGTTGTCCTGCATGTCACATACTAGCACCCAAGTTGATCTACTCTGTTACCTTCCCTGGGATTAAAGGCAGGCTGACAAGCCTGTAATTCCTCAAACTGTCCTTCTGACCCTTTTAGTAGATGTGCATCCCATTTTCTGACTTCCAGTTCACTGGGACCTCCACTGTCAGCCAGGGCTGCTGGTAAATGGTTGAAAGTGACTCAGTGAGCCTTCTGCCAGCTCCCTCAGTACTCCGCCCCCATAGACCTGTGTGTGTCTAAGTGGTATAGCAGGTCACTGACCATTTCCCCTTGGATTACGGGCTTCATTCTGCTCCCCATTCCTGTCTTCCAGCTCACAGGGCTGGGTAACCCTAGAGCAAATTGTCTTACTGTTAAAGACTGAGTCAAAGAAGGCATTAGGTACCTCAACCTTTTCCTCATCCTTTGTCTCTATGTTTCCCTCCCCATCCAATAAAGGATGCAGGTTCTCCTCAGCCCTCGTTTGGCTGTTGATGTATTTATAGAAGCTTTTTTAATTGTCTTTTATGGCAATAACCAGACTAGGTTCTAGTTGTGCTTTGGTCCTTCTAATTATCTCCATGCAGAATCTCACAACATCCTGGTAGTCTGACTGAGTGGGCTGCCCCTTCTTCCAACGGTGATAAGCTCTTTTTTCCCCCTGAGTTCCAGCCAAAGCTCTGTTCGTCCAGGCAGGTCTACCCTCCAGAAATCTGTGGTGGCAGTTCTGCTGACACCATCCTTACTTTTCTGAGAATTAAAAGCTCTACCATTTCACGACCTCTGTGTCCAAGACAGATTGCACCACCTTTTTTGGTGCATAAGCCCTAATTCTGATGTGAATTTTCAGGTACTTCTGTGGTTTCTAACACATCAACAAACCCTGCATCTTTGATGCCAAATGATTCTCCATCCCCTGTCTCAACTGAGGTGGCAGACCAAAGGACCTTGACAGCACAACATCCCTCAAACATCAGTGTGCTGCCCACACACCTCATCTCTCTAGTAAGCCTGGTTTTATCCATTTCCCCCTTCAAATGTAGTTTAAAGCTTCCAGTGAGCCCTGCTACCTCCTGTGCAAAGATACTTTTTCCCCTTTAAGAAGGTTTTAACACCCTTCCTGCATGCCCTTTCATGGGAACTGCCGTCCCACACCCTGACAGACAAACCATGCCCTGTCTGTCTGCCCTGGTCTCCAGCACTCCCAAGGGGCTTCTTTTATATGCAAGGATTGTGGAGCATGTTGCCTACTATTGCTCCTGGCCTTGCCTGGATTTTGTCAGCCGTTATTACATGAACTGCTGGCCCCTGGTAGGTCTCTCCACTCCCCTGAGGTTCCTCTGGTTCAGGAAACCCCCTTGTGCAGGGTGCTAGATCACCCCACTGCTGATCGTGCCAGCACTGGAGCTGCTCACCTCATCCCTTTGGTCTTTACTGTTGTGTACATGTGTGTATATTCTTGCGCCGTGCATTGAAATGGCATAGGGAGGCCTAGATGAATCTTTTAAAGTAGATGGTAAACATTACACCATAATGCAATTACCACTTCTGGGTATTTACACAACTAGACTTCCTTCCTTTAATTAGGTATGTACACGTGTTTCTAAGATACATGCATGCACACTTACAAGTACCTATACAATACAAATTATAATCAACACCTTGAAAGTGAAGAGAGCAATTTGACAGCTCTTCTGCTCAGTGTACAAGTATTATGTTAATCCCCCATTTTGGCATATTGTCTCCTTATTTCTGATGTTTTCTATTTTCAGTAAAGGTTTGTTTTGTATGTGTTTCTAATGTTCTTAAAACTCTCTCATTAATTTCAGTAAAACAGTACAGAATACAAACCCAAATACATGCACAGATAGAACATTTTCATGAGGTTTGTGAAAGTGAACCTAACTGTTACAAATATTTAAGTAGATGTTTTGAAGTATTTTATATTCATGAATGTAAAAAAACTAGACAGACATACCAGTCCACTGGACTGGACTCTCTGAAATTAAAGCAAATTGAAATTATATTCCAGTAAACATCCTTGTTCATTATAGGTTCCTTTCCTTTCACATGTTCTTTTCTCTTCCATACTCTCAGTAAGTCTTCGTGACCCAAAAGTTCCTTTCATAGCACTAGTTTCTATTCAGTCATGAATTCAGTGTCCTTTTTTTTTTCTACCACCTTTCCATGTTTGCCCTTCCTATCTTCGTTTTAGATACCTGGAAAACATGAAAATATGAATATGAGTCTAATCTGACTGTTAACACTTAGTTTTTGTTGCAGATAGAAATATGTCAGCATCATTCGTGGACAACAGGCCTGGGGCTGGGCCTGCGCCTGCAGAAGAATCTAGACTTTTATGAAGACTTGAGATAAAATGTAGTGGCTTAACATCTGTGAGAATTCTACTTTTTATTGTGTTTAAACAGATTAAGATTCAAGTTTATTAGGTGTTGCAGACATCACCTTTGGCTTTTTAAAAGCTCTGCCTTGAATGTGAATCCTTTAATCTTAAGCAATAAAGTAATCCTTTTTGATATGAGGTCATGATCTCTATAGAGATCACAACTATGTGAGGTGTGATGTTTTAGAATATCCTTGCTGAGGATAAAATTTGTATGTTTTGCTAAGAAATTGAGACAAAAGTATGAAAAAAAATCAAATATTTAAATCACTAAAGTATAAAAAAAAATATATGAAGATGTGAGATAAAGCTTTGCTCTAAAAATAAAGGCTATTGACATGATTTTTGCTAAAACTTTCGAACTCCTATTTGTCATAGGAGTCTCTGTTGTTAACATGTCTCTGTTATTAGTCAATGGAAGTAGGAAAAATGAAAATTCTTAAATTTACCTAAACCTTGGTAAATCATAAATCTTAATTTTTGAAAACCAAGCAAATTAAGCTTAAGAATTCTGAATGTCTTGGGTACAGCGTTGGAACTTCTGTTCTTAGTAAATGATGGATGAACTCTATGTTATGTGAAAATTAAGAAAGTACAGTCAGTTTAACTGCATGTTCTGCTCATGCTCCAGACTGTTATGAAAATATGCTCGTTTTCCTAGTGGTCTGACAATCTGCTTTGCTAGATATTTGGAAAAATTCCCAGTTACAGAAAAAAGACAGTCCCATAAGACTGTCCTAAGGGATATAGAGTTTAGTGATATACAGGAAATCTCATTTTACAGGAAAACTAGCAATGTGAACTCACTAAGGGCTCTTGAAGGACTTTTCAAGTGGTAGAGGGTTGGGGCTGGTTGCTTAAAAGCCATGTTATTGGGACTACCTAAAAAATTAAGGATTTTGTACTGGATTTCAGATACTTTCTTAGTTACCAAAGCATGATCTAATAAAATCTAGTTTACAGGAGAAAAAACTCATGTAGGGACCAAAAACCAACCAAACAAAAAAAAAACCCAAAAAACCATCCCATTCTATCAGATTTCAGAGATAATTTACTGAATGTTGAAATACACCATGTCACCATTTTATTGGATTTGTGTTGCAGGGTTTTGGTAGTGGTATGGATACAGAGATGGCTTCTGTGGCCGGTTGCTGGAAGCTGCCACCACGTCTGATACAGCCAGTGTCAGCTACCTCCAACACAGACCCACTGCTGGCCCAAAGCCAAGCCCATCAGCAATAGTAGCAGCACCCCTGGGATAACATAAATAAGAAGAGGAGCACTTGTAGCTGGAGTAAAGAGTGTGAGGAGCCTTCTCCCTAAGGAGGAAGGATTGTCAGAGATAACATGTGATGAATGAACCTCAGTCCCCATTCCCTGGCCCCCTGCACCACTAGGGAAAAGAAATAAAAAATTTGGGATTAAGTTATCTAAAGAAGAAAGAAGGAATGAGGGAAGGAGTTTTAAGCTTCGGTTTTATCTCTTATTGTTTCCCTTGATTTGATTTGTAATAAACGAAACATATTTCCCCAAGAGAAGTCTTTTTTGCCAGTGATGGTAATCGGTGAGTGATCTCTCCCTGTCCTTTCCTTGGTTCATGAGCCTTTTGTTACATTTTCTATGCCCTATCCAGTATAGAAATCATAGCATATCCAGCATGATGAGAGGAGTTATAGATTGGCTTTGGTGGGCACTTGTTGTCCAGCCCAGGTCAACTCACCTGTCCTAGTTTCAGCTAGGATAGAGGTTTTTTTCCTAGTAGCTGATAGAGTCTTGTTTTGCGTTTAATATGAGATTAATGTTGATAACACACTGATGTTTTGGTTGTTGATGAATAGTGTTTACCCTAAATCAAGGACTTTTCAGTTTCCCATTGTTTACTGATGCACAAGAGGCTTAGGGAAACGTAGGTGGGACAGCTGACCTGAACAGGTCAAAAAGATATTCCATACCATAGAATGTCATGCCCAGTATATAACCTGGGGGATATAACCTTTTGACTAGAAGAGGTCAGTCACTGCTAGGAGATGGTCTGGGTATCAGTTAGCAAGTAGTGCATGTAAGGTAAACATATGCAGATATTCTTCCCAAGAATGCCAAGGCAGTGGAAGGATTAAAAAAAAAAAGTTTTATTTCAGATGCAAGGATCACTTTTTTATGATGCAGCACACATCGAACCTTCAGGGGCAAAAGGCAATGAATGCCCTGTCTCCTCCAGGCTTCTTGTGTCTTCTCTCTCTCCTCCCCCACCCTCTCTGGCCCAAGGAGGCCTTGTGTATGTCTGCAAACGTGTTATCTCTCTGCGTACCACAGAGATAGCTTGCTCACATCTTCTTCCCTGCAGCTTTCTCTGAAATGCAAAAGGAAGGAACCAGTCTGAAAAGGCATTTTGCAGTTTTCCTCAATGAAACAAGTTCTAGTTTTCCATTACAAATTCTTGCATAATTGCACCTATCCGTACATGGACAATTTTAATAGCATATCTTTCATTTTTGTTGGAGTTTTATTTATTTTTTAAATTACTATTAGTAGTGTTGTAGTGGCATACCTATATTTTATTATCATTATTATTATAATACTTTACTTTGTTTCAATTATTAACCTGTTTTTATCTCAATCCACGGGTTGGAAATTTTTTTCCTTATTCTTCTCACCATCTCACCAGCAGGTGGGGAGTAAGCGAGCAGCTGCATGGTCCTTGGTTGTCATCTGGGGTTAGTCCAGGACACCACCACACAATCGACGTCATAAGAAAGGCATTTGTTTTCTGTACAACTAATCTCAGCTCATCAGAGAATCAGCTGGCCACAAAGGTATTGATAATTAAGAAAGCAACTACAACCTTGAAATCTCTGAAGAGGTTGGTTAGTCTAAACAAAACGAAACTTGAAAAGGTACATAATATTTATGTTCCCATCTGTTGCGAATAAGTATGAACCAGGTCTCAGCTGAAATAAACTGACAGATGCTTTCATTTTTGGTGATTTTTTTCCCCCATCATCTGAAATTGTCATTTGAAAACTTATTCAGTGTCAAAATAGTAGGTGTGTATGATGTTTTTCTTATCATGAAACAACCACATGAAATAGTCTTGATAAAATAAACAGGCATTGCTAAGAGTGTGCCTATTAGTAAAGAGACATTTAATGAAAATTTTTAAGAATTAAGCATGAAATCAGTGATTCTGACAAAATCTTATCTTGCACTCTGAAGTCCTGAAAATGGTCCTCCAGCCTTGATCCTAGGACGCAGAGAATTATTGCAAAGTATTCCACATGTGGTGGTTGGGGAACAAAAATATCTTAGAATGCCTCACAGTAGTGTACCTCCTCCATTGGGATAATGTCTTGGGATTGTGTTTTATGTTTAAATCTTCTAGATAAAAACCATTAAAAAATACCACTTTTAACAGTACTTTTCCTCCCTGCTTTTTCTGAACAAAAAACCCACAAAACTGCTGTGATCTGTAATAAAATATGTCCCCTACCATATTATTTTTTTTCTCAGTGTTTTTGTAATATATGCAGTTAGTAAAAGGGAAAAAAATCCAGAAATGACTGACATCAAACATAACTCAGTGTTCAATCAGTGACATACCATACATATTGTGTTAACATAGATTGTAATTACTTTCTCACCAAATGGTGTGCCAGATCTTTTCACTGAATAATGTATGCAAGTGATCTGGCGTCATTCTATCACTGCCAATTTAATAGGCGTCTCTTTTGGAAAGAAGAAGCAAAGTGAAGGCGTTTAACTCATTTTTTTTTGAATTTGCACATTCAGTATTGAACAGCTATGTTTACTAGGAAACACGAAAGTTTTTATTAAAAAATTGTACAGAATTACCATCTAAAATGATGATGAACAGGAAGGAAAAACAAGAGCTCCGAACCTTAAGAACTTCTAACTGTACTGGGACACTAAATTCCATTCCCTAGGTACACAGAAGAAAGAACAACACAGATGGGGTGAGTTTGTTGGTTCTCTACCCATCCTTTTCTGTAAAAATAAAAGCATAATTAACATTTTGCCTCAAATCGGCATTGTGCATTCTTTTTGTCTGGAATCCCTCCTCAGAGGACTATGATATTTTCATTATATGTTGAGGAGTTTTTTTTTTGTGAAACAATCATCAGAAACCCGTGAAGTTAAAATAATATTCTAATGCTTATTTATGTGATCCTAGAGTTAACATGGCATTGGTGTGCACTACTGCACATTAGAACATATTCTGTCTACAGCATGCAGATTGAACTGTGTGAGAAATCTGACACCGTGGCATGGCAGGGAAGTAAGGGAGTGCCAACGAACAGAAGATACAGACAAAATCCTGAGTATAACACATTAAGCCATATTTGACAAAAATCCTGAGATAACACATTAAGCCATATTAGACATGCTATAAGCTAACAGAGAACAAAATCAAGTGAGCTTGGAGACAAAGCAGCAGCAAGCTGTAAAACAGCTTCACTTTGACAGTTTCTGAACATCTTCAAAACGACTCTCAGTTCTGGTGCCTCTAACTGGTAATAGGGGATGGATATCAGTTTTCTGCATGTTTGGGGGTTGAGAGGAAGAATACAGGCAGGAAGGGAGTACTCCAACTGAGATGGATACATAAATAAATTAGCTTCACACTGAAAATAGGTTTCATTTACCATGAAACAAGGCTTGGGTATTTTTTTTTTTTCAGGCACTTTTGGTAGAAGGAAAGGCAGTGGAGATGAGGATTCTAGACTCTCAATACACTAGACCAATTTCTAGACCATTGTCTTTTAGTCTAGTATTTTGGTAACTCAGCTTGTAGAAGACATCTTTTAAATCCATTCTCTGTGTGAATTCCACAAAGGCTTAAATTAGAATGGTTTAGGATATTTTGGAGTAGAGATTTTATTTTGTCAAAATTGATGGAACACTCAATTATCACTCTAACTCAGGACATGCAGTTGAGATGTCCAATCAGGTAAAAGGGTTATTCATTATAGTATAGAGTTTGATCTCTCATGAAAACATTGCAATATTCCATTAAAAGTGCCACTGAATCTAAAAAAGGTAATGTAGTGTCCCATACACCAAACTTCAATTCAGAAATATGACATTACTTTTGGAAGGTCCAATTTGTATTCTTATCTCATAAATCTTCAATAATTCAGTGGGCTATCCGTATAATGTTTAAAACTGCCTATTTTGGAATGCAGAATTTTTTCTAAAAAAAAATGTTCATTTTTCTCATCTAGACTCTAATCCCTGTCTCCATCTAGTACTGAAAGAGGGGGTACAGTCTTGAAGGGGCTTGAACTACAGGAGATATGTGAGATTCTTGGCTTTCAAAAAGTACACCTTTGCGTACGTTTTTTAAGAAATCTCAATGTTTTGTTTGAGCCCCTCTTTTTCAACATAGAAGGACAAAATTTGTGAAAATATCTATTGTTTTCTTCTTTTCAAAGACAAGACCAGGATATGTTATGAGAAACAAAATGTGATTAAGAATGTTCTATGAAGTCAGGAGAGTCTAGTTTCACTTCCTAAAAGGGACCACAAGATACTTCTAAGTAGTATTTCCAGATTTAATTATTCCATGATGTTATTCACTTTCATAGAAAAAGAAAAATTTTCTAAGTATGAAACCATGCAATTTCCAGTTAAGTACTGCAAATGTAGCTTTAGCATACAAAGGGTTTTAAATCTTCATAGTTTCAGGTAATGTAATGCCTGAAGAGTTTCCATGATTTCTTCACTTTCCTGGCATTAATTGCCATGAAAAGTGAAGATATTGGCAAACAGCTCCCTTTCACAAGTTTCTTCTCTAAGCCCACAGCATTTTTGAGGATTTGACCCATAATTATTTCTTAAGTATAAGGATTACCAAATATATATATATAATTCTTAGAAGAGAGAATTCTACACTGAAAGAAACAATGAGAAATTAAAAAATAAAATCTCATTAATAGTGAAACATCATGAGAGCTACAGATAAACAGACATTTATTGCATAGGAAAAACACCCAGTGAATGAAAGCACAAACATAAATTAAGGAAAAAATCATATGCAATTAGAAACCAATATCTTGAAGGGCTGTGTTTCAGGAAGTAAAAACATGCTTTAGTTGCAAAAACAAACAAACAAAAAGCAAACCAGCCAACCAACCAAACAAACAAAACCACCTACCCCCCAAAAAACCCAAAAAACCTCAAAACAACTAGCCTTAGTAAGTAGACATTCACTTATTCGAAAAAGACTTAAACCAAATCAGGAATAAAATTAAAAATCAAAATCAGGCAAAACCTTTTAGAAATTATTAACACTGACTTTGACTAGTGATTTTTTTTTTAATTTGTCCGATCAAAATAGGTCTGCATTGCTTGGGGTTTCTGATACAGTGCTTTTTATTTTCTCTGTTATTTTTAGCATAAGCCGTTTTAAAGCTGATTAACTTTACTTCTCCCTAGTCTGTTTTTTTTTTTTTTTTTAAATTTTCTTTTTAAAATGAGCTGTATTGTTCCAATGATATTCTTTAAGGAAAACCTGACACAAATTGAAGTGGTGTAATTTGATACCTGTGAGCCATATGTGAGTAAAAAATAAAAAATAAATAATCTTTTACTCTACAATTTTGTCTGTTGTTTATGTAAGTGAAATGAAAGGATGAAATTAGTATCTAGATCAATTGAGGTCCTCAAGTGTATGTTCATTTTCTGAGAAGAACTGAGTACCCACTTAGTAAACCTAAAAAATACAACATGAAAATTTCCCAGAGAAATATTAAATCTAAAAAAATAATAGAATAAACTTGTGGTTCAGCTTAGAAGCTAGTCTACAACACTTAGAACATATGTCTTCAGTCATTCAGAGTAAACACATACAAATTAAATTGAGACTGGAAATACCTTTCTACTTTTAGTTCTCTAATTTCTCTTCATGATCAGATTTTCAGTCTTTATTTCCCTTTTTATGGTTTTTCTTGTTTGGGTTGCTTTTTTATTGGTGGTTTGGGTTTTTAGGGTTTTGTTTTGGTTTTTGTTTGGTTTTTTGGTTATGTCTTTTTGGTTTTACTTTTCTATAAGGAAGATTTTAAGATTTCTGATGTCCTGGTAATTGAGAAAGTGATATTTATATGCAAATGAATGTTATGTGTAAAATCTTAGGAAGAACTGTGAAGCCTGAGTAATTTTTCTCTTTGTAATTTGTATTAATAAATTAGGTTCTTTAATGTTGGGAGGTCTTGGTATTAATTACATAAACCTTCCTGAAATTTATTCCTCCATAGATGCTTTAGTCTATCTTGTTTTCCTCCACTCAAGTTTGCCATATATACTGGACTTTAACACTGACTTGAAGTGCATTTAGAGTTCTTAATAGCAGATCAATTAGTTGAGTAGTAAGTAAGCTGAAGTTCTCATCTCTGGAAATCTTTTAAGATTTGAAGAATTTCCAACATTTGTTTTTCATAAAAAGGCAATCTCAATTCAAAAACAAGACACACTGATTCCCTCTAAGATATTTTCAGGGCTGAAGATAAATGATTGTGCTACTTTCAGTAGTTCTAATGATAAAAAAGAGCCTAGATTTACATTTTCTTCAGGAAAAAAGTCAGCACTCTTGCTATGTTTCGGTTTTGTTCTGGCTTTTTTTTTTTTTTTTAACATGTATTTAATGTTGGTGAAAAGTTATTTGTTGATAATTCTAAACAATAAAATCCTCCAAAGCACTTACTCTAATAGGGGCAACAATGCCATAAATACTAGTGCAAGATTAGCTGTGTATCAGCAAGTTTATGTCTTCAATTTATCTACTCCTAATATAACTTTAATATGAAGTAAACTGTCAACTGTTAAGAGGAGGATATTATTCTTCCCATTTGCTGGTGAAGAACTGTTGAACAGAAAAAGTGAAACTACTTCCTTCTTTTCACAGAAGAAATCAGTTGAAAACCCAGGAATTGAACCTGTATCTGGATTTGGAATCCAAATGACCTGGATTTGATCCAGGTGACAAAGTCTTCCTGGTATCCTGAATGTATATTTAGGCAGCATATTGGCCCTACACTGCCAGTGCTGGGTTAACATATGGAGAGGTAACATGCTGCATTGATGCCAAGTAGAGTTCCTGCCACCAAAGATAAGAATCATCTTCATAGAACCAGTAATAAAAAATAAATATGGATGTTCATCAAAGTTCAATAATGATTGCTGAAACAAATATTCACTAATGAAAAAAAAAATACAAAGACTGTTTAATCGGGACTTGATAATTTATGAGACAACAAATCACAGCAATGCCCTATGCATGTAAATGAAGCTCTGGATTTTGTGTTTGAGGTACAGGTGGTGTTCTGAAAGACAAAGTAGAGAAGCTAAACATGTTTTCCCCCTGAATTACCTATGGAATGGCCTAAACCTAGTAGATCTTTTGAAAAAATCCTAGACGTTGATTCATTTTTTAAGCATCATCCATTTGAATCTGTCCTTTTATAGAGATCTTTTTTTTTATTGTGTAATCTTACAACCAGTAAATATATCTTACAAATTAAACTTGTCTTGATCTTTTCTGTATTACAAAGCAAGCAAAGTCATTTCCTCAGCACTATTTTTTCTTTCCTTCCTTTTGTTCTCCCTGATCTCGATTTTTACCCCAGAGACTGTCATAATTGTCTGTTGTATCATGCTGAATTGGTTGTCACATTTTGACAAATAAGAAATCCAGCAACCCTAAACTCATGGAAATTATTATTATGGCATAATTCATCAAATTGTTTGACAAACATTATCCAGCCAGGCCTTATGATAAGGAACACTTATTGTTTGAGTCCTAATTATTTCAAAGGCATAAAAAGCTGAGTTTCCCATAGCAACATGGGAACAATTACACAGGTGTCATATGATGAAACATCTGTGTTGGAGTTTAGGACTTTTGAGATTCAGGAGCAAAGAAAATGCTTCCCAATTATGGGCAAAAGAAGATTCATCTTCCTACTAATTTGGCACAAGTGGAAAGGTTAGGCTTTTAATTGCTTCAAGGAACAAATTGGACTAATACAGTAAGAATAAAAGAGCAGGTCCTCAGAGTGTTGTTGTAAAGAGCAATGCAGTCTCTAATTTTGTATTAAGCAAAAGTAATCAAAAGACATTTATACAGAAATAAATATAGCTGTGAGCAATCTGTTTCCACTCAGTGTGCTTAGACCTTAAACCTCAATTCACTGAAACTGGTTTTATGTGATAAGTATTTTAGAGCAAACACACAGCAGGTGCTTACCATTGAAGTTTAAAGTTGACTTTTATGCTTCCTCCCAAAGGAGCAGCAGGTTGGGGTTCTGTTCTCTGTAGGTTCACGGGTGGTAAGAAAGAGAGTAAACACAAGAAATTTGCTTCATTTTCAGGTGTCCTGCACAATGGCTAACCTTGCACGTGCTAATCTTTTCAAGTACTGCTCATGAAAGTTCCATTTGAGGAATTACCTTGGAGGAGGCACAAGCTGTGGCTTTTGTTGCTTGTGTGCAGACTCAGCTGGGTGAAAGACTATTCTCCAAAGATTAGATGGCATTATAGCTCCTTAATAATTTTTATTTTTTCTTCAGCTCACTTTCAAACTTTTTTTTGTTCTGCTTTTTAGCTTATCTCTTTCTAGAACAAAGTGCCCCAATATCAGAGTGGAGATATTCTTCTGTGCCTTGTTATTTTATGTAACATGTAACATAAAATCAGTAATGCCAGACCAAAAGATATATCAAATTATCAGCTCTTTTCCAGCGTAGGTATCACTGACATAGTTTTCAAAATTTAGAAGCATTCTTAAACGTTAAATCTTATAACTTTAGCATATTCATGTGAAGTAGATTGGAAAATAACAACATTTCAGTCAAGGCTTTTTGTTTTCAGAAGAAAGCTGTATTTTCTATTAATTTGTTTTTGATAGAAAGTGTTTACTTTCTTCTAAAGCTCTTGAAGTGTTTGCAAAGGCATTTTTTGGGTGGCGAAGATATTGTTTTTTACTCTGGAGATACAGTCATTGCCACGTTGACTTACAGGAGAGCTAAACAAAGTAATATCTTTGAGCATGCATCTTAAAATGAAGGGATTATTAGTGATCATTTTAGCAGCTGCAAGACTACAAATTATGGGTAAAAGTCTAAATTCTATTTGGCATTCCATGAAGAGACAGGTTAGCATTCAGAATGTTGTGGTCAGGATACAGAAATCATCCATAGTTTCCATAGGAATATAAATGAGGTGTTGCACTGGAACCACTTATGGGTTTTCCAGTCCTGTTCTCATCTTTGGTAAGTGTTGTAACAACCATATCATGTGTCTCCCGACATCATGCAGATGGAGGATCTGTTGCTGGTTGTATGCAGTATTGCAATGCAGAAAATAAAATAAAATCTCAGATTATGAGCTCTGGTGAACAACAGATGCCCTCCCCTAACTGATGCCATTTGCTAATTCTTTTTGTTGCTTCATACTACGAGAAAGAAATTTTTGACATATTTTTTTCAGTGTCATTTAGCAGGCTTTTACACCCCTATGTATACAGAGCACATCATGTGGCATTTGTGTGGGTTGTTGATTGATACACAGACACAGAATTGGCTGTCTTTGGTCTGTACTTAATGTATTTAAAAACTGCAGGCTTCCCAGTCTTCCCCATATGTTGCCTTTATATACTGAAAATTAAGAAAAAGAGGGCAGATGCAAGAGAGAAACGAGATGTGTGGTAAAGTAGAAGTTTGTTCCTTGGTTTACCTAAAATATTTATGGACTCTCTTGTAAGAGTTGTGGAGTCATGTGGGCAAAACACCTCTTCAGAAAGCTAATGATTGTATATGTGAAGTTTCATTTCTCATTTGTCATTGTGGTCTTAAGATTCAATCTACTTGCTTGCCTACTTAGAAAGGCAGATGACGAGTTTGCTAGAGATCCAGGAAGGTGCTTACCAGTGTCTATGAAGACTTGAATACTCTCTCAATCTGAGTCAGTGTTATGACAAAGTTGTGCAGAGTTTCTGTGCCCTAGTTCCACATACGTAAAGCAGAAATAATACCAAAGTTTTACTTTAGACAGGTAACGTGAAGATGATCGTGTTACAATCTGTGAGTTATTTAGTTATTATAGTAATGACAGTTCAGAAACATAAAGAAAATTTAGACAAATTGATCTCTCCCCTTTCAATAGCATTTCATTTTGTGACTTTTTTCTTTTAATTTGAAAAAAAATGAGATGAAAGTGTATGATTATTCTCTACTGAAAAATTTAGCAATATTCACATACAAGTGTGTGAGCATGTATACAGGCTGATAAAAAGTCTGTTTAGTTCTTCTCCTCTTGTTCTGATATCCATCTCTAAGATAGATATTGTCTCCTTTCTTTCTGTTGTCAAAGGCTGAAACGCTTGTACTACTCTGTCTGACAACTGTACTGAAAAACACACAGAATTCTCAATTCTGTTCATAATTTTCTGCTATCAAGTTTATAAATTTTACCAGGGATGTTAAGACATTACTGTATTTTTCTGGCAGTTTGTAGCTAGTGAAGGTCTTTTTCCTGGGGGCAACAGTCAATTGTATGTGGCTGACAAAAAATACAAAGTGATAGTCTATAACAAATTGTGTTATGATCTTTTTCATTTTACAAGTAAATAGATTTTTATAGGGAACTATAATTTTTGCCTTACATGCAAAACAACCTCATTGTAAATGTTTAATTTTATTCAGTCACAAAAGCTTGAATGCCAGCTCAATGACTATGTAAATTTCTTGGAGTCAGAAGTTGGAAGCACTAATTACTGGCCTTTGTGCTAACAACTGACTTCAGAATCATTCAATTCATTACGCTACTTTCACAATAAATCCCCATTAGCAAAGAAGCTTGTCATTCAAAATGGCATCATGCATTTTGTCTTGATTAAGACCGAGTCAAGAAAACTGACCCAGCAATGAATATCTGACACTTTTCATTTTTAGAGGGCCTAGCAATCCTCTGTTGATTAAATCCTTCTGTAAAACGGGGTGTACTGTTAGACCATGATTCTGTAAGATTTCAAGTATCTTAATTCCCCTTGGTTTCTACATAATTCCAATTTCACATTACTGACTCCCTGCAAAAAGGTGATGGATCAAAGTACTATACTGTTTATTCTATGTCCAGTCTTACAGAACGCCTCTTGCATGATGTTAAAAAATCAGTGCCTTTTGCTAACTAAGAATATGGCACCTTTTCCTCCATCTTTTGCAATGTTAAAGTTCTATTACCAGGGAATGGTCCCAGTATTGGAGATTTTCTCCCATCATAAACAAGATCTGTACCTGTGAAATAGTAGCAGTGCTTATTATTTAATTGATTTCCACCACCAACCCCACCACCCCCAACTTCTAAATGGCTGATAAATTATAATATATTACATTTTTCAGGCTCTTTGCTCCTATTGGACCCTAACTTCTTCAATGAAAATGCCACAAACAACTTTGACATTGCTTACTTCTACATACTTGTGAGAAAAAAAAAAAAAAAAGATAAATGGAAAAGTCCCTATAAAAAGAACCAAAAATCAAAATGAGTAAGGCAATATGTAGATTAATAATCTTTAATGGTCGCTTCTGTTGCACTAAGTTTGAAGAATAGTCCACATAGCAAGCGACTTGAAAGTAATCATGATATGACAAAATATCAAGGTATATTTAAAGAAAATGTACCTTTTTAATATTGAATTTTAAGAGTTGTTTTTACTTATTTTGAAGTTTTATAATAGTTTCTAAACATGGTTTCAAGCTTTTATCTGCAAACATAAGCACTGGACACTTACTGTTGTTTTAAATGAGCTTCTCATGTTAACATATTCTCTCAGTGAGCTGTTTCTAGGAAGAACACTAAATATTTTGAGTCTTTCAGTATAATTATCAGAATTGTTGATATTGTTATTGGGTCAAAATGTGGCACTCTGCTGCTCTCAGGTATGCAGCAAGTATATAATATGCATTAAATCAGTCATGATTTAACCTCAACACACAATACACTTCAGTGTTAAAGGATGAGAGGTGTTTTCTGCAGTTGAAAAATAACATTATTTGAAAATAATTGTTACCTCATAGATGAGTTTCCTCCCTAGTTCCTTTCTACTGTCCCCACTTGAGACCTATAATAGATGTAAAGTAGCAGCATATATATCCTTCTTACTTGTAATTTAAAAGGTAGTACAAGAATTTGGAAGTTAAAAAAAACAAACAAACAAACAAACAAAAAAAAAGGTAATGGTGGTGTTCTGAGGCAGAACAGAAGGTAGAATTGTGTTGTGGGAATCAGTCATTATATTATGATAGTAAGAGACATCCTTCACTCTTTGTTCTTTCGATTAACACATTTCAAATGCCCAGAAACTTCTATTTGAGTTAAATTTTTGACTCTGTACCAAACATTTGCCTTTTAATTCTAACATTATCAGCTTTCTAGTTAAATATGATCATAAACAGAAATATCACCATCTGTGATAATGTCATTCATAATAAAGACATTGTCAGAAAGGATGTGGAAAGATTCACTCACTCTCTTGTAATAATCCTTGTAAGTATCATAAGGACTAAGTCGTGCACCATAATATATTTCAGTATTTTTGGTGTGGAAATCAAATGTTTTTTCTCTCTCCCTCTCACTCTCTTTTATTTTTCTTATTCATTTTCACCCTCCATTCTTCTGACCTCCCCCCCCTCGAAAAAGAACCCAAATCAAAACCCCAAAACTCCCTCCCCAAAAAAAACAAATGCCCAAACCTCAAGCTCCAAAACATCTTTAAAACTGTGTTTATTGTGGGGTCTTTTTTAATTTTTTTTCCCCCTGTTTTATGAGGAAAAATAAAGATAAAAAAATATCAAGTTATGGATACATTTTTCAGAATCAAATTTCTGGATTTTTAGTTAGTCGTATTCCCTTGTCTTTCATATAAATTAGAAGAATAAATAATTCTTGCAAGACACTTTTCACTTAGCACAGAGAACTGAACCATTTCATTTATTTATGGTCCTGTTCAGCCACTACAGTCAGACATATATGCAGCCATTCTGTAACTGAAACCACAGTTTATGCACCATTGACAATTGATCTGAGTTTGTGGCCAGTGATTTGTATAATTTGAGGTCACACTTGATGGTCCTCCAGTTTCTCCTCTGAACTTGCTCCTGTGATTGGGTGGCCTGTAGGTCTCAGGGGGTATGGTGTGTCAGTCTGCAACACATCTGTTATTCCTCTTTCTGTGCATTGGATTCGTATTTAGACCTTGTGAAACAAACTGACAGTTTGTCAAGGAGCAGCTGCAAAAGTATTCAGTTCAAAGGATACTGTTAAAAACAACTGAAATTCCATTTCAGTCTTATTAAGGCTGCTCTCTCTTTAACTTTTGTTCAAGCTAAGTTATATGAAGAGTTACCAGCTGTGCAGCATTGATTTGAAGTATAATAATGTTCTTGAAGATTCACTTCTAAAACTAAGATGAAAGCTGAGTATTTTTCCCAATGTCAGTGGTAGCAATTATTGTGGTTGTCCATGGGCTAAGGGTGAGAGGCTCAATTCTCTTTTTTCTCTCAAATCCCTATCAAAACTTTTATGCCAGCTGTGCAGAATTACAGTGTCCTTTCTTCCTTCCCTTCAGAAATACGGTGCAATTCCTGCATGCTCTTGTGTGTGTGCAGATTATGACACATCTCAGGAGGGTAGCATATGTTTCTTTTTTTGCTTTACCCTAATCCTCATTGTTTCAAGTATCACCATTCCAGAAAAAATGGTTAGGTAAATTTCAGTTAGTCATTGTAAAAAATATGCTGTTATTGGACAGAAGTGACTGTTTGCTTGCAAATAGACTATCTCTGTGTCTCTGGGCTGGAAAGTCCCATTGTAGTCCCACGACACAGCTCCAGCTGTCAGTATTATTCTCTCAAGAAGACTGAAATTCCACTTGCCCTCACAGTAAATGATGTTGGGCCTTTATTTGAAGGATGTCAGACTGTATTTTTAGCTTGATATTGATCACACGAAGGTGATAGGAGTACATGCTCATGTACTTGGAAGCTTACCTAGATGGCAGGTAACAGGATGCAGGGTGTGCCCTTCATGCATACAAACATTGGGTCTTGCCATTGTGTTTCTGAGGGTATGTAACTTAACATAAATCTTGATCTCAAGGTAACTTACATGTAGATTCAGTCAGTAGGTATTGCAACTCAGGTTTTGAGATAGACAGAATTTTGGTCAGTTGCATATGTGATGGCTTTTCTGGAAATGACTCTATCAAGAGAGGAAATGGTAAAGCTTTATTTTCAGTAATTAATTCTATTTAGACTCTGTTATGACCCCATTCTGACAGAGCTGAGTCATATTTTGATAGTTCTGAATTAAATGCTTTGGAATTTCTATGCCTTGAGAAAGTTTTCAGCAACAGTGCTTAGTCATAATTCAAGAAAAGTAAAAACAAAACAAATACTCTGTAATTCTAGTCTTTCCCAGAGTGGAAAATTTAATTTTCAGAGCAGCTCTAATAAGCAGTGGCATAAGTTTATTTTATGCAATGGACACATTTCTGCTCGAAGAGGAGTACTTTTCTGTATTTGAAAAGGAGTTTGAGGATAGATTGTGTATTTGCTTGCTGAGTGTTGATAATATAGCTTCTCTTTCACAAGGGAACTTGAAATCTCTGTGTTTGGCCACTGTGCTTGGCCTCAGTAAGATGTCTCTTCTGTTTTATTGAGGCAATTGATCAAGGGCAGCTCTCTATTTTGCCAGGGCAATACCCACTTGGACATCTTTACAGGAAAGGACACTGAAGAGAAACTCAAGATTCCCTAGAAAACTACCTCGTACATGATATGGCTTAGAAAATATGTCAGAGTTGGTCTACAGGCTGCAAAAGGGGATGCACTAATTGTACAAGGGAGCATGATGTTGACTGGAATACAAAAGGCAAATTCATGGTTACCTTTTCCTGTTGATTTTGCCTCTCTGGGACTGTTGTCTTTTGGGGATCAAGAGATAGTGGGACAGGATTTTTCAAATGGTGTTTGTTCTGCTGTGGAGAGACTGGCTAATTTTTCCAGTTGTTACTGGAGGGGAGCTGAGGAGCCTGAGAGCTGAAGGTAAAACAACTCCTCTCCTTTGTAAGGGGATAATACCATGTTGGAAGCTGTTCCTAGCATAGAAGAGTCTACATATCTATTCTCCTTCATCAATTCTTTCCCACTTGTGTTTTTGTTCTAGCTGTTGTATTGATGTTACATTTTTATTTATGTGTTTACTTGTTTTTAAAAAAGCTTTAGTACATATATGGTAAGTCTTTTGGTTAAAGTAACCTGTAACAGCACAGACCTGGGACTGAATTACTTAGTTCTCTTTGTGGTCTGCAAGACAGACATGCATAGATTCAGTTCTTTTTTTGTTTCTTTTTTTTTTTTCCTTCCTTCTCCAATGTACCTTTGAAAACCAGCTGTTTCTAGATTTCTGCAAGTCATAGATGACACCGACTATAAACTCCTTAGCATTTTACTTGTTAATATGCTATGTATGCCATGTTGATTGCTTCAGCCGCACTGTACAGTTTAAGGTTTTGCATGATAATAATTTTTGTTTTCTTCTCCAAAGAGTTTTAAATTTGATTTCCTTTGGTACTAAGTTTATCTGCTTATAGTTCATCTGTCAGTAATTTTGAACTCTTCTTTAATGGTAATCACATTTTAGATGTGATTGGAAGACTTGCCCTTACCTCATCAATTAGCTCTGCTTATGAGCAAAAGGCAAGCAGCTATTAATTTTGTCAATTAACTGTTGCCAAACACTCAGCTTCTTTGGCATGCTGATCAACAAAGTCCATGCTTCCCAGAAGCCATGGTATGCTTATCTCTGGCAACAATGTTCTTCCTTGTCTCTGGGGATGAAAAATTAATGCTAAAACAGTGGGAAGGAAAACTAAGGAAGTAGATATATATGTGTATGCAAGCTTCATCAGTTGAATGAATTTTTTTGTCATTTCTGTTAAACATTCCCACTCTTTTTGTCTTTTTTTTTTTTCTTTTTGCTATAGATTCAAGATCCTTTCTTCTTTTAGATCTCTCTTTTTTTAATAGTCTTTACTTCCAAAAGCCCTCCATTCCCAGCCTCAGTCTGTGCCAATTTTGCATGAGTTTCCATGAAGCTCCATTTCCATTCAGTATCTGGCAATTTTTTCTGTCTCTTTGTGAAAATCAAAATTGTGTTTATTGTATAGTCTCACCAATCATCTTGTGTAAATAGATCATGTCCCTAACTATTCCTAAAATGCATCCTGGTTTTTTTGTTTTGTTTTGTTTTTGTGGGTTTTTTTGTGGTTTTTTTGTTTGTTTTTTGTTTTTTGGGGGGAGTGGGTGTTGGGTTTGGGGTTTTTTTAAGCAAAAAACTAATGACAGGATTTATTGGAAGTGTTTTGGTATTTTTACTGGAAATCCTGAATCCAGTAAGTTTTGAGCACACCTGAATTTTTTCCAACCAATTGAATCAGCTGAAGCCTTACTAACACAATTTCTTCCAGGCTTGCAAAGTATCTGTGTGGACGTTGAGAATGGATCAAGAGAGTCTTCTGCACGAATCTCAGAGTATGTAAATATTGCCTTTAAGGAATATACACATGAAAAGCGTAATTTCTTTACCATAAGAGATTATTTCCTGTGTTTCACTGTCTTCTACAGATCATTGACTGATATTCTTCATATTTTATCCCACAATAGGTTCAGAATTAATTTTCTTTTGTTTATTCTTTTCTCTTTTATGTCTTTCTATTTTTCCCTGTACAATGAAATATTTTTCGTCTCCCTTGTTGTATTCTTCCTCTGGTGGCAAAAAGATATAAAAAATCACAAATATATTTAATTCTCATTGGAAATGACCACAAGGAAATAAAAAATAATGCAGGAGCTGGGCTAGAGAAATAATAAGCCAAATTAAAGCAGTATAAAACTCCTTCAAAAATAATAAACATTAACTTTTGTCACCCCTGTTTACCATCATTAGACCTAAAAAGGAAATCTGGATTAATAATAGGTAAAATATGGAGTTCTGTCAAGGAAGAAAAGGTCTGTTATGTCCCTGATTCCTTTTAATTTCCTGTGTTGTGTAGGTCCTTGTGGTATGTTGTCTAATCTCATTTTCCTTCATGAGGGTTCTTTGAATGAATGTTTCTAATCTAAATGGGACAGGGCAACTCTTTGAGGGTTAAAAAAATAATTATTTTTGTTTCATGTTATGTATTTTTTTTGTTTGTTTTAAAAGTAATTGTTTTTTTACATATATGCCAGCCATTTTAATACTGTTTAGTAGAGAGAGCATTGAAATGAAAAAGAGTAATGTTGTAAATAACTAGTTCCTATTTTTACTAAACCCATACACACAAATTAATTTGTAACTTCAGCATTTCTGATCAAGTTTAACCCAAAAGATTTATTAAGAATTTTTGAAAGAAGTCAGCACAAAGGAAACCAATTCTTCTGTGGGCCAGTTCAGAAATGGTACTGGTCTTTGAATGAAACCCTGGGGCTCTGCTTAAGCCTCATTGATTTTTAGTGGGAATTGCTGGACCTATTGAAAGGAAAATAGATACCTTTGAATGTTCAGCAACAAAGAAGCAGCTCCTATCTCTGTGTTGCTCTAGTGACAAATGCTGGCTGGCTTCTCTGCACAAAAGAAAAGAGCTCTTTTAATAGACAGAGCTCATACTTGCAATTCTGATGCTGCCAAGCTTGAAAAGGAAAATCCTACCACCTCCACTTTCCTTATTGCTGGTGTCAGTATGGCTTGTAGGTAATGAAGCACTGGATACATTGCAGATCTCCCTGTACAGAGGTGAAAAAATCAGGACACAGCTCACAAAGACAGACAGTAATCCCTAACAACAAAGTAAGAGCAATCACTGTCGTCTGAAATATTTCAGACAAATCTCATGGAAATAAAAAGTTACTGTAGACTTGCATTCCCTTACGGTAACAGCATCAAGACTCTTCTGATTTGTTAGTTCAGCATGGAGGAGTTTCTCAAACAACTGAGGAATATGGGGATTTTTTTTAAGTAGTAGAAAGTGAAACAAATATCACATCACTTGCTGGATTGAGACAAAGTCATGATTTACTTAGTCTGTTACACATTAAATCAGCATGGGCAGTGTACTAATAATGGTGTTGTTTAAATTAGGCAGTGGAACAAAGCAAAGATGTCCACACTGGTTGCTGACTCTCAGGACTGTAATCCTGCAGCACTGTATTTGCAGGCAGCTTCCCAAAACTTCTAATGGGACAGGAGTAGGAAGAAGCTGCTGGTAAAGAGCCAATTGGTACTGGAGAGAGAAGACAGAGCTAAAACAGGCTGCTGTATAGATCTAATGTCACAGGCTGTATAATGGAAAAAAGGAATGTTGGCCTCTAGTTAATCTGATTCTGACCTTAACATGTAATGTGATGCTACTGAATATAATGACTTGAAGTGCTGTTTGGAGAAAGAAGCATTCCCTGATAATTGTGGCTTCAAACAATGGAGTGCTATCTCACCCCTGGTCACTTCTCTACCTATTATTTATGTTCACCCTTGAAAGCTGTTCCATTTACAACTAGAAAGGAATATCCAAGCACTTTGTCCTCTGCTGGTTTTGAATATTAAATTGCATTTATGTCAGAAGATTTTTTAATTTATTTATTTAAAATGCCTAACTTTCTGCCTGAGCTTAAGTACATAATATTCTCTGAGTCCCTTTACCTCTATGACATTTCATTTTACGCACGGAAGAGACACTTTAGAGGAACAAATTTCCTCCATGTTGAGACTTCGTAAATATTTTATGTGCTTCTACAAAATAACTAAATGACCCTAATAGGATATTTTTAAGAGAAATAAGAAATCAACACACCATACTTCTGTAATAGCTTTTATTTTCTTGATTATGTAGTTTTTTTCTAACTTTCTAATTTGTTTTCTGTTAAGTGTCTAGTAGAAACTTGTTACTGAACAATAAAATATAAAAACCTAGTATGTGATTCATGAAAGGCTTCACTGGTTCCGTCTTCTACTACTGTGCAATATCAGTGAATTACAACCCATTGCATCCATGTGAATATTAATATCCAAATCAATTTTCTGAAAGGATATTGCAGAAAACAACCATATTTCGGGGGGGGGGGGGAAA
>VXAY01000768.1:342714-388940 GCA_013399855.1 Oxyruncus cristatus | reverse complement strand
AGATCACAATATTTTGGGGGGGGGGTGGGAAACAAAACAAAACAAACCCCTCTCTTGTGATCATTTCAACTTTGATTTACATCTGTCTGCTTAGTCACAGAGTAGAGAAGTAACATCACCATGCTCTTTTGTGGGTTGTGAATATCAAGCTGCAAATTCATGTCTGATATTTATTTTTTTAAAAGTTTTATGACAATTTTTTTATTTGGCAAATCTACACGAATTCTGAAAAAAATTCCAACCTAATTGATTTTATGAATCTCCGTGAATATATTGTTTTGTGTAACTAAAAGCACTTAAAAATATAATTCAAACTCAAATAGCTAAACTAAGAGCAGGACTAGCACAGTTATTCTTTCTAACATTTTCTAATCCTTTAGTTCTTTCAGGAATTTTCTCAATTACAACTAATCATGAACACTTTTGTAAAAGTGGTGGGTTTTTTTTGTTTTGTTTTGTTTGGGTTTTTTGTTTGTTTGTTTGTTTGGTTTGTTTGTTTGTTTGTTTTAAGAAAAAGAGAAAATAGTTTTATAAAAGCATTTAACTGCTATAATAAAAATAGAAACAACACCCCAATTTCCTGAGGCTTCCTAAACTCAGGGTGATTATCCAACAAAGAGGCACACTTCCTAGTAGAAAATATTCAAAATGTTCCTTACTAACTAAATTTATATGACTGTTCACGCAGGGAGCCACAAAATTCCAGGAGGGTAACACAAAGAACAAGGGCACTCAGCATGGTTTTCACAGCATTCTTGAAGATAGACAAGAGAGGATGGGTTGTGTGAATATTAAATTTTAAAAGCTTCTTATACTTCAGGAAGCCTTTAAAACTATAAAAAATTTAAAAGGATTTATAAAAACTACATATGCACAATCTTCAAAAGAGCTTCAAATATGTTTGGAAAGATCAAAGAGAAATATCTCACATTATCATTTGATGGGGGAAGTAGAAGAGAAGGAAGAGAGAGAACAAATGTCTGGAGTTTGGTGTTGCAGGTGAAGAACAGAACTGAGGATAAAGGTTTGCTTTTCACAGTCCTATCTGGCACACAGTTTGCCATCTTACTTTTTATATCTATCTTAGTGCTACTTAGAAAATTGTAGAAGGAGGTGGGGTGTGAAATGTCTGAACAACCCATGATATTCTGTGGAAAAGGAATGTGCCAGTTTTAGTGCTTGAATGTCTGTAATTATCATATTGTGGGCGAGTGTGCTGAAAGCTTAACATTTCAGTGAAGTATGGTAGGTTTATACAATGCAAGATGTTGATATGTACCTATAACTCATACATGATACAGTGTGTCACTAAAAGCAACAACAGAATAACTATTGCCTTTAGGCTGAAACTATATGTGCAATTTAGGTGTTTTCTAAAGGTCCCTTTATAAACGTTGCACGGAGGATGCTGCAAAAGGCTTACACTGTGGCACTTGACAGTTCCTTTGGTTTTACTATATTGAGTGTGCTTCCAAACTTGAAATCTCCTAAGCAACTGCAATGTCTTTCAGGATATTCAAGGAACTGTTCATTAAGCTTACATATCTTTCTCTCTTCTTTCCTTTTCTCACCCAAATTTAAGAGATGATGTCAGGTAAAATTTAGTTCAAGTTTTAAGTTTATGACGCTTTAAAAAAAAAAAAACCAAACCAAACAAACAACAAAACGCAAAAACAGATAAAAAAAAATGCCACACAGCCCTCACCCCCAATCAATATGAAACAAAGCTATAACCTTACAGTTATAGTTGAAATACTATACTCTCATTTAAGTGTTGGAAAGAAAAATATTTTTTTAAAAGAAATAAATAATTCACATTCATTGTTCAAGCAGATGGATTTAAGTAACCCTCTCCAAAAATCACAGTGAACTTCTCACTGTAACTTATTTCTGTGTACTCTTTTGCTTTCAGTTTGTTGCTGTTCATGGATTTTTCCGTAACCAGTGGTGGTTTGTGCTCAGATAGGTCACAATTATTTTCTCTCCAGATTATCTTCTCCAGAGAGAGAACGAATTCTGTTGGTTCAGAATTGAATTTATCTCAAGCATTCACAGTCAGTGCCAATTACTGTTACTCTGTTCTGCTAAAATAACTATTGGCTCAGAAACTATTACAAGTCCTGCTTCTTTGTGTTTCCTGTGTCACCACTCTAAGCTCTTTTATACCTTTTTACTAGTTTTTGTCTTTTCAGGTCTGGAGTCTTCCTGCAAAACATACAGGGGCCATAAGCAGGATACCTCTTTTCTCACTGCACCTGAAGTCTCATAGTAGCTCTTACCATACCCTGCACTATGAGGATGATGTATCCTCTCTGTTAGCTGCTTTTGAGACAGGCTTCTCTGGTACCCTGCAACGAGGAACCAGTAACATTCCAAAAAGCTTTTTGAGTTGTTTGAGAGACAATAACTGTCTAAGCTAGACATGACACTGTAAGCAAACAAATAAGGAACGGAATCCATTTGCTTCCACTGTCTGTTTCAAACTCAAGAATATCAAAATTATTTTACCTTTAAGAGACATATTTTGAGATTTGAACATTATCGTAGCATAGAAATGAGTAACTATGCTTCCTTAAGGTGCATAGAGGTTTTATATACATAACATTCCCATGAGGCTTTTCCTGATCTACTGACTTTTCCAAGGGAGGTGCATTGGTTTATGATGCCATTTATTTCCTTTCTCATTTTCTCTCTATTTGTGCTTAATGTTATCTTATATAAAACTGCAGCATTTTTCACCAAAAATGATCCCAACATTTTTTACAAATACAATACTTTAAATTTGTTAAAATTCTGTGTAATTCTATTAAGCAGCCCCAGAAAATAGGTATGTATATGCAGAGTTCTATATTTCTGTCTGCCCTGTGAAGCATACAGAGGTGCTGCACATCACAGTTATAAGCTCTATCATGAATTCTTTTTGCAACTAAGACTCCCACTGAAGCCATCAAGCAAGTTACTTTTACAAGGAAGATAGACTCCTACTCAAAGTGAATATTTCTTGTTATAGACCAAGCCAGGAGATGCTGAGGGAATACTTAGTTTTGCCTTTAAAAGTTACAATAAAGTTTTGAGCCTCTAAGCAATAGTATTACTGGAGAAGAGTAAGGGTGTGCAATGAACACCAGAGTAGCATCTCTGCGTAGGCAGCAAGCCAATTCCCTTCTCATCAAATTCCTCACAAACAGACTACAGGATGAAGATTTCTGGCCCAAACCAAACCAAGCAAACAAAACAGTGTTTTTTGTAAACTAATAGGCAGAAAAAAAGGAAGAAAACAGCATACTGCCTCTGTGAAGGTATGGATTTAGGTCCCTAGCTCAAGCACTCTTACTTACAAAGGTGATAGACTAGATATGCTTACTTGTGTTTGGTTTAGGCATATGCTTTTCCTTGCTGAATGTCCTAATTACCAAAAAAGGCTCTTATTAGAGTCTTTTGAGCTCCTTCTCTCCCAAGTTACCATTTGCTTATTTACTGTGTCCACATAAGGTTGTGTTCTCATTATTCACATATTTTGAAACTTGTGAAGTCAAAGTGCACTACTGAGAAAGAAAAAAACCCAAAAAACACAAAAGCACAACTGAAATATTTTGGTATTTGAAAGCAATTTTGGCTTCACCAGATCAGAATTGTTAGTTGCCATAGTAACAACATTATGCAAGAGGGAATTAAACATCATTACAATCATTCGTAAGTATTGAATAGCTGCTCAAAGTTTTGTCTTTGTCATATGGCAAATCAAAAGGTTCATAACTCTGTTCTAGCAAGACAACCTGAATGGTTTTTTTGTTTTTTTTTTTTTTATTATTTCTCTAGTGCCTCTCTCTGAAGTACAACAGTTGAGCAGCCTTCCAACAGTAACAACCAGAATAACAAAATATAGCCCAGTGAAAGGCAGTCTAGTGTTTAGGAAAGGTAGGAAGCCCCTGTCTTTTGCTCAGGAAACAATTATCAAGCCAAATTCCTGTAAGTAATATCCTTTAACTGTGTATGGAGAGTGAAAGATAATGTACAATGTCTTAATTCTATTAGCACAATAAACTGTATGACATTTATTGGAGTTTATATAACACTACCTAGTGTTATATGACACAAATTGATTTATATTGGGCTTGGATGGCAAAATTTTGGTAGGCGTGGGGGCTACAGCATGGTTTCTGCAAGATGTTAGAGGCTTTCCCCCATGTCCAATAGAGCCAATGCCAGCCAAGATGACCCACTGCTGGCCAAGGCCAAGGCCAAGGCCAAGCCCATCAGTGATGATGGTAACACCTCTGGGATGACATGTTTAAGAGTGGGGAAAAGTTACTGCTCAGGACCAGTTGCAGACAAAGAAGGGAGGAGAAAAAACATGTGAGAGAAACAACTCCACAGACATCACGGTCACGGAAGAAGGAGAGGGAGGAGGTGCTCCCCCTGGAGAAGAGACTCCCCTGCACAATCCCTGGTGCAGACCACGGTGAGGTAGATTTTCTCTGGAGGATATATGCCCCTACAGCCTTTCGGGGACACCACATTGGTGCAGATGGATGTCCAAAGGAGGCTATGACACCATGGGAAGTCCACACTGGAGCAGGATCCTGGCAGGACTTTCGGAAAGAGAGGAGGAGCCCACACTGGAGTAGATTTGCTGGCAAGACTTGTGACCCTGTGGGGTCTCACGCTGAAGCAGTCTCTTCCTGAAGGACTGCACCTGGTTGAAGGGACCAATGCTGGTTTGTGAAGAATTACAGCCTGTGGGAAGGACTCACATTGAAGAGGTTTGTAGAGGACTGTCTCCTCTAGGACAGGCTCCACCCTGGAGCTGGGGACAAGCGGGAAGAGGAAATAGGACAGACTAGCTCTGAACCTGATGAATCAGTGTGAAGCCTTTCACAGCACTGAGGTGCAGAGCTCCAGGAAATATATTTTTGGGAGGTCTCAGCTTCCTCCAGCTCTGCTGGCAAGGTAGCCATACATTAAATGACCTTTTACAGAACTGAACAATGATCTCAGTTCTCTCTTACAAGATAGCTAATGGTACCTTTTATATATGTGTACTCATATAAATACACACGCATATGTACATATATATGTAAAAAATATATAAAATATATATAAAATAATTTTAAAAGGTAATGGGGAATTTTCAAATGTCAGGTCATGTTTCTACTTTTGAGAATTGCCTGTAGTGAACCATAGCTGTAGCTTCTACCTCCTGCTAACCAAAAAAAACTTTGCAGGGGTAAGGAGGGGACACGAGACAAGTTGGAGACAATAAGTTGAATGGAAATGTTTCATTCATACTTTTAAAACTCTGTCATTACTGGTGAAAAACAAACAAACAAACAAACAAAAAACTACAAACCCAAAAAACCAAAAAACTAAGTTTCCTGAGATGGAGAGAGCCATTTGAAGGGAATAAGGCTGAACAAATCTATTTTTTTGGTGCATCTATTTGAAAAACAGCAAGCTCAGATTCTTCTCTCAGAACCATTCCTATATTTTTTTCAAACAGTGTTTCTAGTAAGTCACAGAAAAAATAGGGAATGCAAGTCATGATCATAGACTTTAAAATTTTTGTATTCAGGATGCCTCACAAATTGGGAGGAAGTGCCTAATATATGCTTAANGCTCTCACACAAAACTCTCAGTCTTCAGAGACTGACAGAAGGCAAGGTTTGACAAACTGACAAAACATGACATCTTAATGAGTTTTTTTTTTTTTTTTTTTTGCAAGGCCCTTGATTTTATACCCCTGAGTGGCTAAAATGGAGTATCTCATAACTCCCTGTCACATCATATCAATTCACAGCAGCATCCTAGGGTAATGCATCTTCTTTCTTGTATTTTTTAGTGCTTATGCAAACGTTTTGGAAAGATGATTCCTACACCTGAGGTAGATTGCAATTAGTATGCTATAGATAAAGGAGTGTATAATATGCACAGTATACCATTTGCTAATTGTAGCCTAAAGAATTGTTTTCTACTCTGGAAGAATTCTTGAATAAAAGCATCTGATGGATATGCCAGATCCATCTCAGACAGTAAACAGTGAGAAAATTTAAAATTCTGTGTTCAGTGCTTTATCTGCAGAGTGCAATGAGAATTTATGTGGCAAAAATTAAGTAACAACAGTATAGGAAAAAATGACATAATTGTTCCTTTATGAAGTCAGGTATGCTCTATGTGAAATGGGAGGGTAGAGGGGGTCCTTTGGGGAGTTATTATGTAAATAGTAATTAAATATTGTATTGTAATGAATATACAATAGGGGATAAGTTATCAGTTCTGCAGGCATTCTTCTTTGTAGTAGCTTTTAGCTCTCCATGAGTCTTGCTTTCTTTCAGACTAATAAGCAATTTCTGTAACCATAGAATGGTTTTGTTTGAAAGGGACCTTAGAGTTCCTCTAGTTCTAACATCCTTGCCATGAGCAGGGGTATCTTCCTCTTGACCAGGTTGCTCAAATCCACATGCAACCTGACTTTGAACACTTCCAGGAATGGGACATCTACAACTTCTCTAGGCAACATGTCCCATTGCCTCACCACCCTCACAGTAAATATATATGATATTGAGCAATCTGAAATAGTTTTCTTTTTTACATTAGTAGATTTGCCCAAATTTTATTAAGGAAGGTATAATAAACTGTTTCCAATTAAACACTAGGGATCTCTGTTGTCTTTGTATTGGAAGCAGTTGCCTCTGAACTGAAGTAAATAGTGCTGTTATGTTTTTATTACCATCTTTAGTATATGTAGTATATGTATAAGGATAGTACGGATGTTTGTATATTCATGGCTTTTTTTCAGAGCATCTTAAAAATAATTTTTAGATATCTTTTAGTAAAAGCAAAAAAAAAAAGAAAAGTCTACATTTACTAGTTTTATACATAATGGGAAAGAGTACACTACTGAGAAATGTGTTGCCGATGGCTGCTGTTTAGCAAAATCATTAAATTGGTTAATCATGAACAACAAATTTCTGCCAGATTAATAGTTTTATACAAAACATGAGAGGACTTAATTTCAAATGAACAGTCAAATCTGTGCATTGATTACGAGAAAAATGCTCCCAGATATTGATAGGTTTCTAAAAATATTTAGATTTCAAGTTCTGTGAAACATGAACCTACTGACTGCATTCAGTATGATGGTGGAATACAAAACTGTCTTCCTATTTGCATTTTTTCCTTTATTAATAGAGCAGAACATCTTAATTCATTAAAAACACCTAAAAATAAAGTGTAACATCTATATCCTTGTCTAGTTATACAGCCGTCAGCAATACTGGTCATAGTTTGATCAAAATATCAGTAACGTTGCTACCATTTGACTAACTAACACAGAAAATTGGATCTTGTTTTGCTGTGTTTATTTATGTTAGCCCATTTTAATATGCTACTTAACAGAGGAAGCAACAACATAGTAAGTCTTTTATCTATGGTTTCAGAAGTGTAACAGGTTTTCTTTCATCTTTCTACTATTTTTTTTTCTTCTAACCAATAATAAAATTAATGATAATCAGAAAAACTTAGTATTGGGTTTGATCTCAGTAAATACACACTGTGCCCCTCAACTGCAAGAAGTAATTGAAGTTTTCACAGTATCTGAGAACATTCCCATGGTATTTTACCAATAAACCAGAATTTCCTTTATGTTACTCTCTTGCTTAGTGCATAAAAGAACATGCTTAAGGGTGAAATCAGAGGCATTTTTTGACATATCAGTTCTAAATTTTCCCAGACTTTTAAAAGTAAATATTAAACTACATATAGAAATTCTGTAACTTCACTGTAATAACAAGCTCAGGTGGGAATTATTTTTCTTGTGTTTTGTATTGTGCTTCACAAATGGGTAATTAACATTTTATGTATTTAATGTGTATGGCTTTTGTGACCTTTAGCTTTTCATACTGACAAAATGACAGGTTTCAGAGAGTACTGTGAGATTTTTTTAACAGAATCACCGACAGGTAAATCCTGTAAACTACAAAATCTAGTTTATAAGTCTTCGGAAGAGGTAAATTCAATAGTCTGTCTTCCTGTGACTTATTTCTGCCCCACCTTTCCTCCATAACTACCTCTCCCAGAAAGATACAAAGAGCTTGCATCATTTCACTCTCCATTCCATTTCTCTTTCTTGCCTTTTTTACTCTTATTTTTTTTCTCTTTGATTTATCTGTTAACTAATAATATCTTGCATAAAGCCTTGATTCTGGACAAGACAAGAAAGGTCAAGAAGAAAGAGAAACAACATGGAAGTAAGCTCTCTGTCATCCTCTCTCACTCTTGCTCATAGTGCTTGGGGTGATTTGTGTGTTTAATAGTACCATGAATTTCTCTAACGTTAAACTTNGTTTCCAGTATTAATGCCTGGATAAGAATCATTTAAACCAGCTTGAACATCCTGTTAGCTCCTTTCCTTTTTTTTTTTTTTTTTTTTTTTTACAGGGGTAAGGAGTCTATTGTTGTTTATCACAGCTCTTAGAAGTGTTTTCTTACCCTGAGGCAATTTATTTGTCCAAATTCAATAAGGTTTCTACTGTGGCTTCCATAGAAACCACTCTCCCTGGAGTAGTTAATGTCCTCTTATTCTCTGCTAATGAAGAGACCTCAACCTGATTTCAGTATTGGGCATTGTTGATAATCCCATCTTCCTGAATTCTCTCCATAGCAATTGTAGTTATCCTACCAATCTAACCTATTTTTGACCTTCAAATTTGATCTATTTCTTTGTGATGAAAAACCTTCTGCTTATAAAATAACAGGATTGGACTCATGATCTTCCCTTACAGTGTTCCTCTCTTTCCTTGTCTATATTTAGTAGGTTCCCAACTTTGTTTTACAATAATAAATTTTGAGTGCTTTGTTACATGTTTTAAAGAGAGGAATACCAGGTTATGAATTATATTATTGGTATTAGAAATATTACCAAGACATGGGCTCACCAAAAAAAAAATGGTGCATTTATGAAAGAATATGCAAATAATATAGAATAGCTATATAAAAGGCAGGGGTTTTTTTTAAGAAATGAAAGAAAGACAACCATTTTAGCATAACTGTATTTATACAATAGTTGCAAACCAAGACACTGTTTTTTATTTTTATCTAGGTGCACTGATTTGCTATGATAGGATATAAGTAGTGGTCATATGACTTTTTAGAATAGACTTCCTCACAGTAAGATTTATGATAGCATAGGGTCAGTAATTTTAGTCGTTGACTGAACAAATCCTAGTAGAAGTAGTACAAAATCACCAGGGAGGCTGAAGGAATTCTTGCTGAACCAAAAAAGGACTAACAGAAGGTACATCCTTACATCTACAATATTTTTCTGGTATACGTGGAGATGTTATCCTCAGTATTCTCAGACAATTAATTTTTAATTTTCTCTGATAAGAAAGTTTGTCAAAACCTATAGTGAATAAATATTTGAAGGGCACTGTCCTCCACATAATGCATATGCAGAAGGACAAAATCTAGTATCTGCCTTCATTTAAGAATGCAGACTTTCTACTTCCTTTTCATTTTGTTTTGGTTCCTATATTTCAGAAGAGTCAACAAGTTATGTAGCAAAAATAATTATTGCTGAGTTTTAACAAAACCCTAAGGTTTAGTCAAGATTCAGTGCATGCCTATATTTGACATATGTATATTTGCATATCAATAGCCTTTGATATTTGTTTGAATAT
The DNA here is from genome assembly GCA_013399855.1 of Oxyruncus cristatus. NCBI lineage: Eukaryota > Metazoa > Chordata > Aves > Passeriformes > Cotingidae > Oxyruncus > Oxyruncus cristatus. The sequence goes on along the minus strand of VXAY01000768.1, from coordinate 379,263 downwards.
TAAACTAAAAATACATTAAAATATATAAATAAAAAATAAAAATATAAATTAAAATATATCAATTTTGTAGCATAACTGATTAATTAGATAGAATTCTAGTTACAAGATTAAACATTAGGAAACAGATAGGAAATAGAAAGGTTGGTCAACAAAGAAAATTTCCAAGTATCTTTCATTGGAAACATGAAGAGAGTTGATGTTTGAAATGAAGGAAAAAAGACACTAATTTCATATTGCCAATTCTAATGTAAACAAAACATGGGTTTTGACAAATTCTAACTTCTGGCCACAATGTAACCACACTGTAAATTGGTTATGAGTATTGTTTTCTGCTTAAGTTGCATGGTGTTGTGTACCAGTATCCTTGGCTAGTATCCTCATTTTCACACAGGCTGCTCCAGGTGGGCAGAACAGCCCTGCCAAGGGCAACTACATCCTTCTCCATGAAGCTGGGGAGCTGGCAGAGTGGAAAGTCATATTCTGCCAAATGTCTCTGAGGAGCACAGCACACTGGGTTCTGCAGTGTATTTCTGAAGTTGCCCGCTTATCTAAATATTCATTCAACTGGAAAGCTGTATTGGGATACAATATCACAGATTTGAGTACAGATTCTGGTAAGAAGCATATGTAAAAAAAAAAAAATTCAGAAATAAAGCAGAAGTGTAGGGAAAGTAACAGTCTTGACTTGTGACTAGGTTAAAGAGACTTATTGTAATAACTTGTTTGTGTTTTTTTTGGTGTTGTGGTTTAACCCCACCTGTCAGTTGAGCCCCACACAACCACTCACTCACTACATCACCTCTTCTCCAGATGGGGGAGAGAATCCAAATGATAAAAGCTAGAAAACTTGTGGGCTGAGATGAAGACAGTTTAATAGAGAAAGCAACAACTATGTACAAAACCAAAGCTAAACAAGGAATTCATTCACTGTTTGGTGTCCAGCCATCCCCTGGAGAGCAGGGCTCCACCACGTGTAATTGTTATTTGGGAAGACAAAGGCCATCACTCCAAAAGTCTCCCTCTTCTTTCTACTTCAACCTGCTTTATGTGCTGACCATGATATGATATAGTAGTTCAGTTGAAGGATTTGACAAAGGTAAGTTTGTAAACATGCAGGGCACCGTGCAGCATTTCCTTTTCTTTAAACATAAGTGTCTGTAGAAACCATATTTTTATTCAGTGGTGTCCTATGGAAGATAATGGCTTTAGTTTCCTCAGGACCATTTAACTAGTATTAAAAATCCTGTACCAGTAAAGTTTAAGTTGAGAAATATATATTGCTGCTCAACTAATTTTTTTGCTTGTCCAAAGAACTTTATGCAGAGCCACATTAACAAAGCATAGTATTAAGGAAACCTTATCTACTTCATTATAATTTAAAACTTATTATAAAAAGATAGGAGTTGTCAATAAAGACCTAAAAATACTGATCTTTAGTGAAATTTTCCTGTTCTTTGTTAAAAGAAAGTCTTGAAGGAAAGTGTTTTATAAGAATTTTTTAATCTTTTCCATAGAATAGGTTTCCAACTTGTTATACTAATCCAGTAGAGTAATCAATCAGTATGTTTATGTTCCAGAAGGAATTATGATATTCCTTTAGGTAAGAAAATAATAATTAAAAGTACATTTGAAAGTTTCATATGAAATAAAAATTGGAATAATTACAAAAGTATATGTAATAAGTAAAACTTCATTGTAATGTTTAGTTTAATTTTATATATTTGACCTGTTAGTTTCATAAAATCTTTTTCTATATAGAATAAAATTTAATTTAAATTGATCTGGTTTTTGTGTCAAATGGTAATTTCCTTATTTGAAGCTGGAAAGTATTAAGCCTCCCACCCTGAAATAGGCTTTGAGGTCAAGGATTCGGCCTCAAATATTCATGTTTCAATATCAACCAACAGCCACAAAATTGTGAACAGTTTTCCTCCAGCTTTCTGTGTGGGAAGCTCCATGATGAAGAATTAATCCATGCTCTGCTTCATTTTCACCCTTCTCACCATCCTCCCCAGTGGCACAGACTGTGATTTAGGGCACTGAGGCCTGGCTCTATTTCTCTGAATGCAGAAGCCCATCCTTGTTGTGAGAGTTAGCAGTTTTGTCTGTGAGTGATATTTTTGGTAGCCTTCTGGGTGACAGAGGAAGTGGGACAGAAAAAGCAGAAGCCAGTCAGAGAATTCTGTGCCTGATAGATTTTTCCTGCAGAAAACAATGAAGTACTCTTCCTCTTTTTTTTTTTTGTTTACATTCTTTTGTTCCATATATATCTCAGTATGATAATGTCAGTACAGCAAATAGCTTCAGAGCTGTATTATACAAAAAAATGGGAAAGAATAAAGAAAATGTCCACATGGGAATGATAATATTTATATATGAATGTATCTTACAAAATGTGTTTATGCTACTGAGATTTAAATTTCCATATCTGACATATTGGTGATTTGTTTTTCTTTGATTACATCCCGAGAAGCAGCATAAGAAATGTATGCTGTTAACAGCTGATACATTGAATGTCATGTTTAATGTTTTTCAAGCATAATCAAAATATTTAATATTTTCTTGTGGTTTCTTCTGTATAATGCTGAAATTAAGGCAAATGAAACATCGTATTTTTTTCATATTCCTTAGGAGTGCAAGAGAACATATAAATGACACATACTGGGCTGATTCAAGCATTTTGCTGTATTACCATAAACATTCCTTTTTGAAAACACACACATAAAAATCACAGCAGGATTGTAAGTTTGGCATTTCCATGCCACAGAGGATTTATGCTTATGTACCAGTGTTAGGAAATGAGACTCTTTTTGCAAGTATTTTGCAGATATAGAACATTTCATCAGTGGAGAAACTGCAAGACCAGGTCCTGCATCTCAGTACTATGCATTAAGAAAAGGAATCTGTGTACAAATATTTAATAATGCAGATGATACTGATGTAAAAGAATAATATTTTCTTAGTAATTACTCCCTCATTCTGTATCCATCCCTTATTTCTTAGCACAATGATTCTCTACTCCATTACTGTTTGTTCTTCTCTTAGCTAATTTGAATTGTAAGAAGTAAATGCACATCTACATTTTTCCTGGGGAGATAATTTTCTACTTTAACATATATCAGTACTTTGACATTTAATTTCTTTATAGTCTCTCTATATATCCATATTTGTAATTCTAAATTGAATACCCTATGATTCTGAAGAGAAGTGTCTTGTAGACCACATCTGGTATTTAGACTTTTTTCCCCTGGTCTTCTCAAATTTCAGTGGTGCAATTCCACTGTGGAAAACTGCTTCATTTAAAGGACAATTTTTGTTTTCATTTATTTAAATTACTTTAAACATTATATAGTTCACGAACAGACCATAGGTTATTTCTTAACCTTCTTAACTTTACCTTTTGACAATTATTTTTATACCACAAAATGTTCTCTTTCCTTCTGTTTCACTTTTCACTCTGTAAGTTCTAATTGCAGAACTAAGTGTGAGCAGAAAATGGACACAGCTTGTCTTCTTACTTCCACGTTGCATTTGAGGCACAACTAAGAATGAAAGCAATATTTCTACTAGGAGAATGAGCAAATATGATCTTCAATACATTGGCAGTTAATTTGGAATCCCCATTTTTGTCAAACTGTTTACTAGGCTAGCACTGTATTGCCTGCTAGCAATGACAAAATATATGTAAGCTCATATCTCAGAAGAAGAAATTGTACTTGCAATTAATTTGAAGTTCTTAAAATAAGAACAAGCTAGTTTAAAAAAAGGAAAGTCCAGTTTTTGAACTACTCATCTTTTGAATACAAATAATATTTGTAGAATTGGTGGCTGAAAGAGGTTTGAAAGCTATCACTGTTCATTTGGTGATCAACAAAACCAATTCACAAATTTAGTCTTTTCTGGTTTCCTTCTCTTCCCTTCTAAAACCAATAACATGATGCAGACATATAACCTGACTTTTGATTAGCCAATTTCTGTTTTCAGTCACTAACCACATTTCTGGCAGTCCACTACCTGTCCCTTGATCAGTCTGTTTGTATTCTGTGACTCTTGTCTTTAAAATGTGACTAAAATGTTTGATTTTTCCTTTTGCTTCTAAATTTTGATTCTCTTTCCTCTTCCCACACATCTGTCCTTTTTCATGCTGTCATTCTCATATACATGTCTTTCTTCTATGACATATTTTGATGTTTCCCAAAGTGTAATTTGAAATCTGTGATCCGTAATAATTTGTAAGGAACTTGTATACAAATAGTCCTCTTTTATTCCACTGTTTCTCTAAACACGATTATTGTTTGAAAGTAAAAAAAAAAAATTTTCTATTAATTTTAAGAAATAAGTGCCACAAGAAGGCTTTATAGCGTCTAATGAGCATACTTAGTTTTTTTACAAAACTGAAACAACATTAATTAATTGCAAATGAAATTATATCCTTCTAAACTTTGATAAGTGCCAATGCCATTTAATCTCCAGTTGGGTTGGATTTTTTTCAGTTTTCTTTAATTAGTTACTCAAACCTATTTATGCATGAAAAGATAGTCAAATAACTTTAAAAAGGTAATTGAAAAAAATTAAAACTTGATCTCATAGGGGTTTTTTTAGAAAATCACATAACAGATTTAAAGCAAGTGCAAGCGTAGTCAGTAATTGAATAAAAACTATTTAGAGCATAAAAGAAGATCTTTAAAAACTTCATGGATGATAGATCTTTGAGTAGCTATTAAAATAGTCCAGAACAGGGCAAGATGAATATTGAGCCAAAGTCTCCTCTTTTGTTTCTAGAAGCTGCTTCCTAGCATTTACAGATACACAGAAGAAAAATAATAGTGTTCCAATATCTTAAGCAATCTGAAAGAGTTGAACTGCTGGACAAATCTCTTTGTGTTTTAGGAGAAATAACAAAAGAACACTAGTTTTCTCAGTCTGCAGTTGTGGATTCTTGTATGAACAAAAAGATTAGTAGCAAATCAACAGCAGCAATGATATTCTGAAGAGCACAACCACATCACATTTGCTTTTATAGTTTTATTCAGGGAGGAAAATAATACTACAGAATCAGAAGGCAACACTACACCAATGTATATGGACGCACTAGATATTATAAAACAACAAATAATCCTATATATACTTGGAGGCTGCAGGTAAAAATCCTGGGGTTAATTGTAAAAGATGTAGAGAGGACAATGGAGAAAAAGAAACTTGGGGGAAAATGGATTTGTTCTTGATTGTAGTAGAGCATGATAGTGTTGTTCAGGCCTACTGAGGCACACATGTTCAGTGATTTAAGTATTATGTAGATTTTATACTCTTAGATTTATATTTTTATGCAGTGTATACTCTTTATTACTGTAACTTTGTACAACATGACATCATTCACTTACATCATACACTCTAAGGAAATGATTTAATGCAATGAGACAGATGGCTATCCAAATTCAAATAATTTGCCATTTGGGCAACAGAAACGTAAATGTGTAGCTCCTGAGTATAATGTGATAATCACTTTACAGTGTTCTTCTCAAAGCTGGAAGCCACCGAAACAATGAACTTTCGTTTTCATTGATCTGTTCATCCATGTCTGCAGTGGCCCTGACCAGGATATTTATAATAATAGCATCACTAAATGGAACTGCAGGAATTCACAAAATCATTCGGGCCTGATTCCATGATTATGTTGCAGCTTGAGAGAGTTGTATGTTTTTAGGACAAGAGGGCAAGGGCTTAAGCTCTGCCAGGGTAGGTTTAGGATGGATTTTAAAAAGAAGTTCTTTACAGAGAGAGTGATCAGGCATTGGAATGGCCTGTCCAGAGAGGTGGTGGATTCACCATCCCTGGAGGTTTTTAAGGTGAGGCTGGATGTGGCACTGAGTGTCATGATCTAGTAATCACAGTGGGCTTGGATCAAGGCTTGGACTTGATGATCTTGGAGGTCTCTTCCAACCCATTTAATTCTATGATTCTATGATTCTATGTAAAAGTACTCTACATCTGAGCATTATTGCGAAGTACGACTTGCATGAGATCTTTATCAAATCAGAAATGTAAGTTACTTTGGAACTATGAATGTTTAGAGTCAAATGTTATGTTCTTACTCTTGATTTTTGCAAACCAAAGCTGCACTCTGACAGGTCAGAGTTCCCATCTTCAGCTGGACAACCATGACATGGCAGGAATTTTCTTGAAGTCTAACATTTGGCTGCTGTGACCCACTGGCTTTTCTGAAGTTGTATGCAATAATTTAAAAAACTCCATATATTACAAAGCCAAAGGATAAATTTCTATGTAATTACATAATAAAATCTATTTAGGATATATTCATACTATACATAAGAATGGTGCACTACTTTGTCGCAACTGCTTTATCTAATGATTTTAACTAGCTGCTTTGAGATTCTGCTCATCTACCTCTATTGGTATGTGACAGTCATATCCTCCAAAATTCAGGCAGTGTGTTGCTCTACTGGCTGAAAAGAAAGATTACAAGAATGCTTTCTCATTAACTGATTTACCATATTTACGTGCATATGACAAAAGTGAATTTAAAAAATTGTATTAATCAGCAAATGTCCCTAAATTTAGCTATAGGGCACGTCAGCACATTGACCTTGTAAATGTTGCCCTACAAAAGTACCCCAAATTTGAAATTTGTAAAGGAGAATGTTTGTTATTAAACAATTTAAAAAATAATTTGACATTTGGATTTTAAAAGCTTATATTGCAGAGTGACACTGAAAATTTTTCTAGTCTTTGTCAGTCTCGATGAGAAGTGATTCATAAGCCTAAAAACTTGTCTGTCTTTGCTAAAGCATCTAGCATACTTGCATAAAAGATACTACTGTTTTCCTCAAAATTTCATTCTATTACAAGTATATAAATCTTTTTTATAGGAAAGCCTCTTTTTTCTAGGTAGAAATACATCACCATTTTTTTTCTCTACTTTATCTAAGATAGTATAGATTCACAGTTTTTGTAAGATTATTTAAAATTCTGTACACTGTCTTTCTGCAAATTATATATACAATATACAATACTGTCTAACCTTTTAAAATTTATTTAAATGTGCTTTGTAGGGTTTTTAGAATCAAGCTTTTAATATACCTGCAACAATCTGGCTTAAAACATTGAAAGAGATCTCCTTTACGTCCCTAAAATGCATGTGTGAATTATGTCAGATTAAATCACTATTATAAGCATATATTTGTATGAAAAATGTAATGCAAAACTCATTTTCATTAAACTTTTAAGGGCTTTTCATAAAATCAAGAGAAAGACCATTAACGTGAGGATTTTTTACCTCTAAAATATTGTAGTGTTCATAATACTTTACAATGACTTTAGTGTTGGTAAGTACAGTAACACATCACTGACTTTGGAAGAAAAATGCAGTGGGTGAAATCTGGCCCTTACTGGTAGTGCTCTGCAAAAGCTGGCTGTAAAACAGTTCAGGCTTGGCTGAACATCAGTGACAACAAATATTCTGGCACTATTGTACAGGATGGCTGAAGGCACTCAGCCATGGCACAGAAAAAAACACACTGCCATTGCTTTGGAAAAGATCAAACTTCCCCCTTGGTCAGTAAGCTGCAGATGGCAGCATATGTGTTAGCAGGTGGGGAAACTGTTTACTCCCTTTGACTCTCACTCTGGATCCTGTTGGATGTTGCCATGCTGCCTGGTGTCCATTCTGTATCCTAATTTGAGTGTTAGTTGAAACAAAGCCCTTCATTTACACAGGGGATAGGGTTGAAAAGCTTCTTCATGTCTTGTTTTCTCTCTGCATCTCTGCTGAGGGCTGCTCGGGCTTGTTCCTAGAGATTTGTCATTAAATTACAATTCTGGAGTTACTGGGGGAAAATTAGGTTTTTTCTTCAACAATCAAAAGATAATGTCTCATCAAGAAATCAAATGGAAAGACATGGAAGGAGTTCTTGGAAAAAAAAACAATCAATTCTGAGCGAATGAAGACCAGCTGCTGTTGGGTACTACAACCTGATATTCTTCCACTATCCACCCCTTCTGTACCACTGTCATCTGCTTTAAATGAACAATAAACTTTTCGGTTAAAGCTGCTTCCTTGCTAAATCTCAGCAGTCATTCAGATTTTAGGGCTTACTGCACATTTCTTTGTCTATCCTTTTCCCTTTGTACCTGGAATTAATAGCCTCTTTCATTCACTTCCTGCAGGAGGCAAGCCCAGGAAAGCAACTCAACTTGTCATCTTGAAACTACCTTGAACTTTCCTCCAAAACACATACCTGTCCAAAACACAACCTTAGTTTGGAAAGGATCTTTGGCACTTGGTGTCGCATGGAAGGTTTTCCTCCTTCCAGATGTCTGATATTTGTGGGGCAGCAAAAGCTAATTAAAAGAAAAATTTCTGACCATTTTAAGCAGTGAAGACATGTAAATTAATGTCTCCTAAATGGTTAGTTGTCCTCAAGGCAGTGTGGCCTGTGGAGAGAGGAGCAGCTTTCTGCTTCTGTCTTCACTGTCGTCCTGCTGGGTGTCCTTGGGGAAACTGGTGCACAAATAAGTGCTTTTCCTACCTGTAAAATGGTGATAATGACACTGACCTTCTTTGTAAAAAAGCTTTAAAAACTAGGGATAAAAAGCATTATAAAAGGAGTAAGTATTATTATCGTTGCCCCTAGCAACTAGCAGCCTGCTTCCTGACAGCCACAAGAGCAATTCTCAAGTGACAAAAATCCAAGCTCTAATTTCCTTCTCACTGTTTTTACATGTGAAACTATAGCTTTCACTTCTTCTTCCATTAGTATGTGCTAGGTATATGCTTACATGATATAGTGTCTGGGAGGGTCCTTCTGCCTCTGGCTGCTATAGCAAAAGAAAGGCTGCAAGGATCCTGGACAGGTTTTGGGGTCCTGAGTTGCTCCAAAGATATCCTAAATGTCTAAATGTCTACCAGTAACTCAAAAGGCAAATTGAAGGACAGAACTACAAGCAGTGAACAATATTATTTTCATTTAACTCCCACCAAAAATCAAAACCCGTGTTTGTGCAGGCTTACTTTGTACAGCCTGTCATTCCCCTGTGAGAAGTGATGGGAGAGATGCTTGGCATACTGACTCTAAAAGCAAACGCTTTTAAAATTACAGAGTTCATTCCAAGTTTGATAAAGGTATATTAATAGGTGTTATGACAGAAGCTATGTCAAATTCCATGATAAAATGAACAAACCAGGAATATGCTCATACTTTAAGTTACAGGACTTTTATGAAAACATATTTCCTGCTAAAAGAGAGAACAAGAAAAGACATTGAAGTTGTGACAAAACACTGTCACTTCTTCAGCATTTACTGGTGATCGAAATTTGTTAAAAAGTATTCTAATGAATTTTACTGGAGTGGGCGGAGGGTGCTGCAGAGTGTTTTGCTTTGAATGGGGGTGGTGGAGGAGCAGGGACTAAAAGGAAAGAAGTATGTGTTCCTGGATTTCCTCTGCTGCATGGTGCGCGGTGACAGCCAGTGGGCTGATTCCAAGCAAAGACACTCACTTCCCCTGCAGAAATAACATCAACATGATTTCTTTGGAACACAAGAACATTGATATTCACAACACTCTTTTTCTGCATTTCATTTCCATGAGATTTTAATGAACATGCAAAATCCCAAATTTGGAAGTGATTTTTAAATAGAGTTCAGGCCAGATCTCTTCTTTTTGATTCATGAACTGAAACTGAACTGAAGAGTAAAATATACCTTCTAACAACAGGATGCTAGAATATAAAACAGATGCTAGAATATAAAACAATCTGTTAAATCAGATAATTTTACATCCTTTGGTTTACACCTAGTTGAATGTGTCTTGTGTTCTTCCATGGGTTTTTTCCTTTTAGATGGGCGTCTCTGTTTGAGTAAGTGTGGTACCTAAAGGTTGCTGTTGGTTAACCCTATAGATAATAAAGTGGGGATTTTTTTTAATATATGCATATATATTCACTCATCCATATATAAAAAATGAAAAAACAGATGCACACCAATAATATCCATGTCATATTCCTGAAAATTCTTCTAGAATTCATCTGTTTTCTTTTTTATTTGGTTGGGTTGTTTGTTTGGTTTTTTTGTTTTGTTTTGTTTTGTTTTGTTTTTTTCTTTTGCATTTACTTTTGTTTCTGGAACTGCTCGAGTTTTTCTAAAAAATCAATTGTAAAATATAAAGTGTAACAATACTCCAATATGCAATGACCTGAACACTTATATGTGCTTTCTGCCAGCACAAGTGAGGAATGGATTATAAATATAAATTTAAAATACAATTAGGTGTAAATTAGGACAGTAGCCATTGAAATGCATTTGGTAGAACAAAAGGTGTTAATGTCTGTTGTCATCAATGCATAAGAAAAGTGCTAAGGGAAAGTTTCATATATTTTTTTTGTTCTGTGTGTGACTATTCTGTTCTGAAAACAGTCATTTAATGAAAGGACTAAAAATGTTTATGTTCAGTGGTGGTTGCATTTAGAATGCTTAACCTGGCATAGTGAGGAGTCTTTCTGAGCATTTCACCGTAAGATGTAACCTTCTGTAGGAGATTGCCTCCAGAATTATTTTTTACTGATCAAACTATTTGCCAGAATAAGCTTGTAAGTCTATGAAGATGGTACAAAAATTCAGTTTAAGTGAAAAGAAGTATCAAATACATAAACATTACAAAGAAGACCTCCATCAAGGTGGAATGGATTTCTGTTAGGCTTTATTTTGTTTCGGTTTGGTTTATTTTTGTTTTTGTTTTTTGTTTGTTTGTGGGGGTTTTTTGTGGTTTTGTTTGTTCGGTTTGGTTTGGGTTTTTTTGGGTGGGGAGTTTGGGGTTTTTCTGGGGTTTTTTTTGGTTTGGTTTGGTTTTTTTGGTGGGTTTGTTGGGGTTTTTTTGAGCATTCAGTTGGAATTTTTCTGTGTACATTTTTACTCCTTTTTCTCAGTTTATTTGTTCTTAACCCTGGAGAGAGCCCATTCAAAATTGATTTAAGTCAATTCAGAATGATCACTAAATATAACAGTATTTCCTCAGAAGTTACTAAATTTATCTTAGGCCTTAGCAGTCAAAAGTAGTTTTTCTGCAAAAGATCCTGAGTTAGTCTTGTAAATTCTAATTGTTTCCAACTACTTCTTCTCCTTTGCAGTGAACCACAATGGATCCGAGTGGCAGAAAAGTAGGTCCTTGGTGAGATTAAAATCATAAAAAAACCTACTTTTCTCCTTTCTCTTGAGCCTCTTCTAATGTCCTATGGCCTTGAACTCCCCAGTGAGACATGTCTGAAGTTTAGGCAATCCCATGGATCCAGAATTTTGCTAAGCACTGTTGACTTCACAGAGGATAAAGATGTATATAAACATGAAATGCCCAATAAACATGAAATACCCAACACTTCTGTGCCCCTGTTCTCTTACAAGGGAGTAATATCTGCGTAAGCATCACTTATGCAGGAGTTCTGACTTCTTGTCTCTCTCTTTGCTTCCTGATGCTTAACCAGTATGGCATATCCTACTGTGTTATTTAGTACTTCTACCCATTATTGGACCAATATTTTTTGCCTATTCAGCTGAATCCTGGTCTTTTCTGTTGGAGTTTTTGTAAGTTGTAGCCATCACTGTCACTCATCTTAAAATGCCAAAGGAAACTAATAACTTCATCAGTACCATTTTGTACTGGACAACTCAAAGACATTGTCTATGTCAGTTAGCTCCTTCCATAACACGAGGGTAGTAGTACCAATGCTGGTTCTCACCCAGATCCTCCAAATATAGACATGTGAAACCGAAAACAGCCACCAAACTCTAAGAGGTTTCTTATAACCTTCTTTTCCTTCTCCGTATTTTAGGGAATCCAAATGCAATGTAGCAGCAAGGTGTAGGTGTGATACCACCTTCAGGACTTAGAGAAATCATATAGCCATTGTTTCACTGATGGTTAAAAGGAGATAACTTACTAGTAACTGGACTTCAAATTGAGTTGTTCAGATACATGTTTAGTATCCAATCTCCTTTCCTTCTCCATCAAATTTCTCGTTTGTTCATTGAATTATGAACTGAGTTGGTATTTGTTTCACAAAAATATTTTTAAATTATCAAAAATTTTATGTACATATCTCCATTAGTTTGAACCTATTAATTGAAAATAGGAGTTAATCAAAGGGTGATCTGAAGTTTTTCGACCACCTTTATAATCTGAAAATGTAGATTTCTGGATCTACCAAAGCTGTACAATTTCCTGTTAGTTCCTCTACTTGGCCCTTTGCCTGTTCACAGTAGTTTCCACTGTGAATACAAATTCCTCATCTGCGATGTGCTGTTTACTGTGTTGTTTCAAACACAAGAGTAAAAGAAGATCCATTAAAAAAAGAAAAAGGCAATTTTAGTAGAAAAAAAGTAGTTTATGCAGTCCATTAGAATGAACAAGCCCAAAGAACTACCAGTTAGACATGTCAAGTGATAAAGTGTCAACTATTTTTATACATTGTAAGAATGCTTGAAATATTTAGCAATTTTGAGAAATTACTTGTTTTACTATGTCAACTATGTGAAATTCTGTGAGCTCTAAATCCAGGGAGGTCATCTTTTAAACATACATTGCTTTAAGGAATACAGGGTTCTTAGAGTCACAACTCATTTTCCTAATAGGAAAACATGGGAAAATTTTATTCTCTTGCTGAAGACAAAGGCTAAAGATCCCTCTCTTTACTTTAGTGACAATTACTCATGGGATGAGAAAACTTAGAGTAAGAGAAGGCAAGGGAGGTACTTTTATTTCTTGGTTTTCTGGACTTTCCGTTCTTCCCAAAGTACAACAGTGGTACCATGACATAATGATACTGAGGACATGCCTGTACCAGACCATTTTGTGAGGTGACTTCTACAATACTCCTTTTTTCTTTCTGTCATTGAAGAAAACCAAACCAAAATCCCAAAATACAGAAATAAGATTATTTCTTTGTGGAAAATATAATTTCTTAATTATTTTTATATGTCTTGAAAGAAGAAGAATTTCTCACACCCTGTTTCTTTCATCGTGCCTTCAGTAGAAGCCTCTTTGAAATTCGACTAGCACACTCTTTGATATGTCCTGCACCAAGTCTTGACATCTCAAAAATTTAGTCAGCTCCATGAACATATGCCTTGTCTGTATCTGTCCTTACTTGAGGACAGATGTATTTTCCTTTTCCTCTCTCCTGCCATTTTACTTCACTTGTGATATTCAGACTTCTGATGGCAATTACAAGATCGCTGAAACACTCCTCATAGTCCAATCTACTTTGTAAGATGATGTCTGGGGCACAATTTCTATAAGTCAAAGAAGTTTATATTCTCTATTCTATTTCTGTTTTGGTTTTGACTGAGTATCACCACACTCCCCCTTCCTTCCCTCATCCCCAGTCATTTCTTTTCAAAGACATAGCTGTTTTATTGTTCATTTGCTTTTTTTTTTTGTTTGGTTTGGTTTGGTTTGGTTTGGTTTGGTTTGGTTTTTTTTGTTGATTTTGTTTTTTGGTTTTTTTTTTTTTTTTTTTTGATATCCCATCTTAAGGCAGTGCCTTAAAGTTATGGAAATTGAATTCAAAGACTAATGGTTCCTGTGTACTTTACTTTGCCAGCAACAATGTTGAGAACATACACTCCATAGATCTTTTGTTTTCACCTCCGAAAGACAAACCCCAAATATGTACATTCCTATGCCATCAAGTTCTACGCTGATGTCTTGCCACTGTATCACATCCATGTACGTAGCTGTCATGGTTGCAGGTTATTTTGACCTTTTAGTATCACTGGAGTATTTTGTTTGCAACATGATGTTGCAGATCTGACACACAGCTCACAGCAAGATGTTCAAGTGCTTGTTCAGATCCACAATTACAAACACGCACATTCTGCTCCCCTCAAAAGAGTTCAGTGTGAGAAAACTTGAAGTGATATGTCTTGGGGTTGACAGAAGAGTCTAGTAGAAGGATAAAATCAATAGTAATAAATATTTTTGGTAAATAATCTGAGGGTCAAAATAGTAGAGAGGAAAATATTAGGAAGGGATGTGGTCCTATGTCTGGTTGAAGAGCCTTTACTGGAGCCTCTTTATAATCTTTTTGATAAGAAATGAGTGCCTGAGTAAGCCATATTACATTGTCAATGTGTTTCTTAAGTTTCTTTCTGAAAGGATTTGAAAAATAGCTAAGTAACATAGAGAAAACCTTAAAACATTATTATTTTGGACATTTGTATGAAATTGTTTTTCCCTAAAGTTGATACTAGAAATGGAACTTCTGTGGATAGTGTACATTGTACGTTGTTGACATATTTGTGGTTTTTTTTCTATACATTTGAGGGGTTTTATTTTTCTTTTTTGTTAAACAAATGCAACCCTCAGTTAGATCGTGTGATACATTTAAATTCCTCTTATCCTGTTCTGTGAAAATAAATGTGCATTGCACAAGCTGATCCAGCAAATATATTTTAAACAAAAATATATACTTGACCGCCACTAAGACTTTAGGAAATATGCAAATGTATGAAATTCTTTGAAGGGATAGAAGATTAACATCTTTAATAAAATATTGGTTGGACTTTGTTTTTATTGCTTAGCTCACTTTTATTTAAAAGAAATTATTAATAACATGTCTGATTTGTCTAATTTTCTCAAAGCCTTCTAATTTTCTCTTATTATTCTAATAAGATTAGAATACAAAAGCCTTCCTTTCATTATTGATGTTTGCTTGATTATTCATTTCTTAAAAGATATATTATAAAATTGTTTTCATATATACCAGACTAAACTTTTATAGTTCCTTAAATCCTCAGACATATACCTGTTAAGTCTGCTCACTCGTCACCTGTTCATATAAGAAGTAGGAGTGAGTTTCACCATGAAACTATATTATTGTGCCATGGAGTAATACACATCGCAAGTCAGAGTGCATTTATTCATAATTACTTTTTCAAAATAGTTTTTCTTTTTCTACACTGCATTCCTATTACAGAGCACTCTGTCCATATAATTCTTGCACAGTACATTTCAACCACTAATCCAATATAATAAGATGCATTAAAAAATGAAGTATTGCACAATCTGCAGTTTCCTTTACTCAGAAAGATTGGACAGTTCTTCATGATTAACAAAGTCCGTGAGTAAGTAGTGTTTTTATAAATACTAATTTATTTAATAAAAATACAAAAATATAAATATACATATATAAAAATATTGGGATGAATCAACACACAGAAATTCTTTAACTCAAGAAATATGGCAGTAATATTTATCTTTTTGAAGTATATTTTTGAGATTATGTTACAATGCAGGTGCACACTGTCCAAGATAGTAGGAAAGGTAATGCAAAGCAATTTAAAAAAATGGAGTTTCCATGTCATTATTAAAGGCACAAAAAGCCTTTTATTTTCTTTTTTTTTTTTCATTCCAAATAAAACCCTTTCATCTGAGGCTTTTAGGCAGAGAGGGTGAATTATAGATTTTTAAAAATCTAAATAATTCATATTCATTCACGTTGACTTATTGATTACGCAAACCCTTACTAAGACAACACTTATTTTTTGTAATTTTTTTATTCCCAAGTAAGAGAGAGTAGGCCACTTTATCTAGTAACATAGACATTAATTCCACTAACACTGACCAGGTCACAGGTTATTTTCTCAGTCTCGATCACTGTCCTCTCCACCATACATATCTGCCAGTTTCTTAAACTGAGGTCCCCAGTCACTGAGGTACTCATAGTCTTGGTTGCCTTCAGTGGTAAGTGATTCCAGGGAACTGAGTGAATTTGCTATGGAATCATTTCCTTCATAAGCATATGTTGCTAGTGAGTCATAAGGAGGGGCAGCTGGGTCTAAATCATTTTCCTTTAACCTTCTATGAATAAAATCTTGGACATCGATGTTTTCCCAAAGAGGTGCAGTCCGCCTTATCTGAAATATTGTTTCTGGGATAACATCTCTTCTCAGCTTACTTTCCTCCCTCGCTTCTGGATTTCTTAGTGTGCCAATGTCAAAAGCCTGGGTGTCTTCTTCCCCACCACCTTCATCATTGTAGGTCACAATGTTGTCCCGAACATCATCCTTTGAGATGATCAAGGGTTCTTTCTTCCTCTGCCTCTTGAGAGCCGTAAACAAGACAACTAATACTAAAAGGAAACAAAAGATGAATGAAGAAATATGTAGTTATAAACTAAATAAATGAGCAAATATTTTACATCATCTGTCGAACCAGAAAGGTTTTAAGCTTGGAATGGGATTTTTAGTAGGAAAATATTGACAAAAGCTATCTCCAAGTTAAAGATAATAAGAAAAAGTATTAATGATTTTATAGCAGTGAAAAAAAATGTACTTTTTTAGAACCTATGGAAGCAATGATCAAAATATTATATATTTTAAATAGATATACAATTAAGCTGAAGTTAAAAAGAAGACTGCCTTACAATATATGATCTTACTAGAGTTTGATTTTAGTTTGGGGAAGTACCACATTTCTGGCCATCATCAAGGGTGATTTCATCAAATGTAGTTGAATCTCTTGGTAAAAGTAATTCTTACACTTGAAAGCTAGTGATTTAGGTGCCTAATTCACTTTTAAATATGAGATCTACAGGTCCTCCTAAAAATAAGAACCTGAAGACCTTCAGCTATCAATATTATTGACAAAACCATTTTTGGCTTCAATGACTGCAAGAATTGAAATCCATTCTTTGCTACTACAGTGATTCTTTTGAAAAACATGATCCTCCTAGTTTAAGAAGTGCTAGTTGAATGACTCTTTCTTCCGAAGAGGTGAGGATTGACACAAAAATGAACCTCTGTAAAAGCAGATGAAAAAAAATGAAGTTAAGATTTGTAAATACATTGCAGTGCCTAAATGCTATTGATTTCAGGAGGAATTCAATGCTTAAATGCATTTTAAAATCTGACCCTAGCTGCAGTAGCTGGAGTAAATAGGAGAGGCCAGAAAGACCATCTGTCAATGAGGCACAACAGTGGTTGTTAAACCATACATTACAACAGTGCTGAATGCTTTTGTTGAGTCTTAGGAGCTAAGTTTTTACTCTGAGTGATTTGAGTACTGATGAATAAAAGGTAAGATTGGACATGCTGCAGGTAGGGAGAGGGGAACAGAAATCTTCCACATGTCATGGTATAATGTTGTGAATATAAAGGCTGTTCTGTTCTGTTTTGTTAGCTTTTTTTTCTTTCTGTCTATACAGGAGCAATTTTTTTCAAGCTTTCATAATGCTAGACAAGAAATAGCACACTTAAGTTTAAGAGCTCCATATATGAGACAAGGGCAGATCAGGCAATAAAAGGTTATTATGAAGAATTGTCTTTCACAGCCTGGTACTTAATACATCTCTCCTATGTTGAGCATATTGATACCAGTCTACTATTCTAACACACTGCACCTTGTTAAAAAATTAAATAAGGTGCTGAGTATCATAGTAGCTGTAGACTAACAATCCTGTTTAGATGCTCTACAGCCATATGCTTCTTTGGTTTCAGATATACCTGTAGTGCTAAGTAGAGCAGGGCCTCTAACCCTGGGGCTAGAGACGGGACATGGTCATATTTGTTCTGCATGACCATGGTCCCTGATCCTCTTCTGAGTCTCATGTGCTATTGATGTGGTCCGAAGGCACATTTAGATTTTTCATTTTAGTTTGTTCTTTCTGTACTAAAAGGATTGCAGCTGATCAGAGTAATATTTTCACTGTGAGTGAGTAAGGACATTTCTTTCATGCTCCACCTTTTCATGCTCTATGTAGGGGCATGAAGGATGGTTTTGAAGATGCAGAGCCTGTTGACTGGTGTTGAGAACTTTGCAATGTGAACAGCTAGGTCTGGCAAAATTGAAGCATAATTGTCTGCTGACAGGGGGTCCCTGCAAGTTCTGCTGCTCAAACTCTGCCTGGGCAATGTCCTGGGGAAACCAAGCTGGCTAATGCTGAAACCACACCAGCAGTAATGCTTGAACTTAAGCAACATGGAAAAGCACTTTGTCAGTTTCCTATGCCCAACATTACAAATATAGTTCCTAGATGTTGTCCCTCTCCTAATAACCTCTGTGATTGTCTGAATATTTACTGGAGGTATCTTGAATCCAGTCTAGAAACTGAATAATTATATAAACCAATACCTGTAGCTTCTCATTGCCCCCTTGGCTAGTTGTGTTTGCTAGGGCAGGCGGAAAGAGGTTTCCTTCAAACTTTTACTGGAAAGTTGAGATGGTGGCACTTTTAAGGAGACAATTCTCTAATAAGTAAAACATGCAAGTTGCAATTTTTATGTTCTTAACCCCAGGTTATGAGTAGCATTTATTCTAATTTCCTCATATATCAACGCATTTTTCTAATTCTTCCACCCTCCAAACACCCATCTAACTTCTGCACTCACACTTTACTTAGTCAGCTGTTCTTCGTATCACTTGCAAGCAATCAAAAATTTCTGTTCTATGTTTTTGAGCTAAATATTTCCTGAGCAGAAAAGAATACAAATCATTCAACATTAAATAGCTGTATAATTTATATCATTTAATCACTGCAAACCTTAGCACTCAGATCCAGGAATCTGATTTTAAAGTTCTGGATCTAAATGAAGATCTGATTGTAGTATAAACATTACTCAAATAAGCATGGTATCTAAAACTGACCTATATTTTCAAATTTATTTAGCCTAAATAGCACAGTCTCATTCCTTTCACATATTCTTCTGAATAGCAATGATGACAAACAGCCCATAGCACCTCCCTCTTCCCCTCTCTCAGTTCCTTTTCCCTCCTAGACAACAGTTGGTAAAAAAAAAAAAAAATACATATGGGAAAAAAAAGAGATCATATCAGATATGAAATACTGTTCTGTGGGTCATGTGAATAATGGATTCAAGAATATCAGGGGTCTAGAAGTGACTGGACTTTTACCTAGTCAAGTAAAGATCTCATCACAGGTACTTGCCTAGCAGGATAATGATGCAGAGGAGAATGGCAACCAGTGCCCCTGTGCTGAGGCCGGCAGGGAGGAGCAAGGCCTCAGCACTGCAGGACTGCATGTTCCCCCGGCTGTCACAGGCACACACTCGAATGGTCAGCGTGCCCGTGCTGCTCTGGATCGGGTAGTCGTTGTCAAATATTATGATTGGCAGAAGATAGGTACTCATCTTACTACGGCTGTATCCATTTCTTCTAGTCATAATTCCTGCTGTGTTATCTAGAATGGAAGAGCAGAATCAATAAATGTTTCTGGACTAAGCTTTATGTGATACTGGGGACAAGGTGGTACAGTCAGCAGTTACCTTTGTTGTCTACAATGGAGAAGTTAGGGTGAACAGCAAATTCTGGCACCAACTCAAAGAAAAATCTGTGTCCTCGAGGAGGCTGATCTTTGTCAGTTGCACTCACAGTCTGTATCAGCTATAAAGAAAAGAGTATGTCATGCTATTTTAGAAATCATGTGTTTCAAACCTCTGCTTTTCATGTCCAGTAATAATCCAATGAATTTCTATCTGAAGACACAAACTGATGTCCTAAGCCTAATGTTTCCTACATAAACCAGGAGAGGTTATGGTAAATTCATTGTTTTATTATTTAAATACATAACAAAGGATGAAAAAAGATCCAGTCCTCACTGCAAAACAGCCGTGTGTTTTGATTTGTACTTAGTATCTTACAGTGATACACAAACAATTGCCCTTCTGTATAAGCCATAAACCTCCTGTGGCCTCATGTAGCAATGACAGTGTGTAAACCAGTTGTTAACTGGGTCTGATTCTCAATCCACCTCATCTGCTCCTGGCGATAAATTGGAGTACTGCACTGGCAGGATGCTTGATTCTCCTGAGGTAATAAAAAGAGATGCTTTACTCCCTCCTAAATTGAAAGCTCTGACTGTGGAACTTAATAGCTGCCCTAACAAGACCACTGAAGCCCAGCTGGGAATGAGTGATAAAAGTACCAGAATAGGGTGAGAGCAGAGAGGACTAAAGAAAGAGGCTTCAGCAGTACCTCTGGATAGCACAAACTTTCCTGTTGCATCAAAATGTGCAAATATGTGTACTCATGTGTATATAGGCATACATATGCACTAGCAATTTGACTCTTTTTCTGCTTTCTCTATGCGTCTGGACTGATAGATAGAGGCTAAGGGAAACAGCTCCAGAACTGAGGAAGGAGAAGCTACCTGGGAGTAGCTGTGGTTTATGAATGGACTTGCAACAGTTAAAATGCCGCATTGCATGAGTCACAGTAATGCCAGTAAGCTGTATAAATAATTATTCTATCCTTTGCCCTTCCTGATGGGTATCACACTAGAGAGTAGTCCCTAGACCATCTTGGCTTGCAAGGACAAGTTTGAGTTCAATGATAAGATGACAGCACTTGGTGGCATAAGACCAGGAGTAAGTCTCAACTGAGAATGCTTTAACTCATTAAAGGTGCACTTCCTAAACTTTAAGGCAGAATGAGTTTGTTTCTTTCAAAGTTACCAGGGAGCCAATGACTGTCTTGAATTTTCAGGTGTTTCCATTGTGCAGGTGGTCTTGAAATCCCACAGACATCAAAACCACTTTTTATCAAAGACTTTGTGGCTTGTTTTTCTTTTATTTCCGCAAAAGGTGCAGCATGACTTATACAGTAGTTGACAAGTAGCACTGATACAATCTTTAGCTTTGCATGAAGCAAATAGGGAATTACTTTTACTTATGTACTTTCTCTGAAAATCAACTTGAGTAGGACTTCAGGACACAGTTAAATTTTGGAGGCTATTTAGTATCTCACAGAATGGAACACTGTTTTAGGCAAACATAAGGCTACAAAATATAATAAAGTGTTTTTATTACTGTAACATTCAGAAACATGCTGCTGCTAGGGTGTTGTACTGCACCACGAATATTCAACCCATTTTTTTCTAGTTAACTTTGAGATACTTTTATTACAGGTAATAATATTAAGGTGCAATTAAAACAAACATAACACGAAAACAGTAGAGAGGTCTGAGTTTAGCTTGTTCACTTCCCAGTAACTCCTTCTGAAACAACCACAACATTTTCTTTTTATAATTTCTTTTTATTTTTGAGGCATATTGAGGAATTTGAAAGGTAATTTTTAAACATCAACTCGCACGAAAAGATGTGACTGTATTGAAAGCAGGATTATGCAGTTTTTCAGAGTGCATTTGAATAATAACTACATATTAAGATCTCTTCACTTTTAAAACACTTAATGATCATTGCTCTTTAGATTGTTATTTTTTCCCAAGATTAATCAAATTCTCATTTATGGCTAGGTATCCTGTTAAGTATACTTCTGAGTCTCTGTTTATGACAATATTTTTCCAATGTCCCATTGTTTTGATCTTTGTTGTCATCTACCTCTGAGACCATTAGTACAGAAAGCAAGACCAGGATTAGACTTAATTTTAGTCTTAGAAAGTTTAATAATAGTGCTGCCAAAAAAAAAAAAAATCAAAACCAAAACAAAAAACAAACAAACAAACAAAAAACACACAAAAAAACCCCAGAAAAAATATAATTAGAATAAGTAATAATGTTTGTGCAATTACTTGCTGAAAAATGTAAGGAGAAAATATTGTCATGTAATAACTATCAAAAATTGCAATTGAGACTCTTGGGGCTTTTTGAGATGTAATCAGTGGTGTATTTGTAAGATCTGGATTTGATTCTCTTCATGTGCAAATCACATGGAGAAGTACAATTGTATGAGCCATAGATGAACCTAATTACAATGAAAAGTTATTCTTGAGGGTAAGACAGAAGAAGAAGTAAAGAACACCAACCTTATTACCTGCTCTAACTATTGGCTTCATAAATTGAGAACCAGCTGTTCTTCCACCAGAAAAGATGGGAGGATAAAGGAACAATGAAAAAAGGATGATTGCAGGTGAACTTTTTTGAATGATGAATAGGTGAAAGGAAATTAGAAATGCTATCTAATTAAGGATTTTTTTTCCAGTTATACAGGTGTAAATAAAAGAGAATGATGACAATGATAATCACTGTAGAAATGAAACAGATCTAGCTATTTTTAAGTATCACATTTATATGAATAAATTTAGCACTGTTTTGTCTACATTTTGTAAATTCACATTGGAAGAATATTATATCATTTTGATACAGGTATAGACACTGAATTATGATCACTCTTCACCAAGGATTCTGAGAAAGATCTCTGATGCTGTAAGATTTATGAGAGAAGACTTATTTCAAGAAAATTACTTTTACTGGAATATATTTCAAGCATATCAGGCTTAGAGAAGATAAAAAGTATTCCCATTCTTTTCTTTCTTTCATACTTTCCAATGTAAATGAGCACACCGTAGAAAATACAGCATTATTGTCACTATTTTGAAGGCTGCCTGTGCATGTGCATGTGCACTCCTGTGTGTTTTAAGGAACAGTCACATACTCTTGAGTGGATCTTATTAGGTGATTCAAGTTTTTAGAGGTCACTTTTCTTTGAGGGTAATGAAAATTTAAACATTAACATTGTAAAGTTTTCTCTTTGCATTCAGACCGAGGTGTTGGTAGCAGTTTGACAATGTAAAATGTGTTGTGAATGAGGAATTATTCTCAATGAAGATTTCTCTAAAATCTTGGGACTAGTGCTCTTTAGCCACAATTTTTACTGGTGCTCTGACAAAGACCAGTG
Organism: Oxyruncus cristatus; assembly: GCA_013399855.1. Taxonomy (NCBI): domain Eukaryota; kingdom Metazoa; phylum Chordata; class Aves; order Passeriformes; family Cotingidae; genus Oxyruncus; species Oxyruncus cristatus. The sequence continues at coordinate 356,604 of VXAY01000768.1, read as the reverse complement.
TCTTGGGACAGATGCTCTTTAATATCTTTATCATGACATAGACAGCAAGATAGAGTGCATCCTCAGTGAGTTTGCACATGACATGAAGATAGGTAGTGACATGCAGCTGACACAGCAGAAGGAAGAGATCCCATCCAGAGGGACCTGGAAAACTTGAGAAGTGGACCTACAAGAATCTCATGAAGTTCAACAAGTCCAAGTGATAAGTGCTGCACCTGGGTTAGGGCAATCCCAGATATGAGTACAGACTGGGAGAACTCATTGAGAGCAGACCTGTAGAGAAGGACTTGGGTGTTCTGATGGGAAAAAAGCTGGATATGACAGAGCAACATGCACTCATAATGCAGAAGACCAAGTGTATCCTGGGCTGCGTCAAAAGCAGTATGGTCAGCAGATCAAGGGAGTTGATTCTACTGCTCTGCTCTGCCCTTGAGATACTCCAGTTAGAGAACTGCGTCTATGTCCGGAGTCTTCAGCACAAGAGAGATGTGGGTCTATTGGAGGGAGTCCAGAGGAGGGAAACAAAGATGGTTTGGGGGGGTTGGAGCATCTCTTCTATGAAGACAGGCTGAGATAGTGAAATTGTTCAGTCTGGAAATGATAAGGCTCTGGAGTGAAATTATTGTGGTTCTCTAGTACCTAAGGGAGCTTATTAAAAACAGGGAGGTTGACTTCTCTGCACAGGTAGACAGTGATAGGACAAGGGGGAATGGTTTTAAACTAAAAAAGGAGATATTTAGATTAGACATTGGAAAAGAATTCTTTACTCAAAAGATAGTGAGACACTAAACAGGTTGCCCAGAGACACTGTGAATGGTCTACCCCTGGAATGTTCCAAGCCAGGCTGGATGGGGCCCTGAGCAGCCCAACCAGTCTAGTGGGTGACATTCCTGACCATGACCAAGGTGATTGGAACTAGATGATCTTTAAGGTCCTTTCCAATCCAAACCGTTATATGATTCTATGATTCCATGATTCTGCTTATTTCTTTCATGATGAAGACAGAGATTCTGTTAAAGGGTTTGGACCTATTTCCCATTGGCTTTTTTTTTTTTTTCCCAGACATGGAAAAGGTTCAATTATAATACTGTTTCATACTGTTTGGGGTTTTTTCTCCTGGATGCTGTGTTTTTAAGGCCATGACTTACGTCACAGTCAAAATTGTGACAGTCAGTCTAGCTAATCACTGAAAAAGTGATTGGGGCTGAATAGACTGCTTAGTAACCAATTTCTTATGTGTACCTGATGCATCCTTAGAGAAAGGTTCCAGTTTTCTTCAAGTTGTTTAAAAAAGAGAAAGCAAGTAAAAGCTAGGTGGGGGAATTCTGAAATAGGAAGGTTCACTTCGCACATCAGAGCGTGCTTGTAGTGCTCCTGAGGCTGCATTTGTGGATGCAGAGACCTGCATAAGTAGAAGACCTGAGTCATGAGCTCAGCCTTTGGAAGGCCTTTAAAAGGAATATAGGAACCGTCAGCAAATGTCAAGGTAGTAACGCATCTTTAACAGTACAGAGGTCAGGACCAGCTGACCAGAGGTCAGTCACATTTTATATGGGCTTTTCAGCCTGTGCTGACTTGGCATGTCATGTAAATAAATGACAGTTGCACCTTGGGTCCAGGCTATACACTTTAAACACGAAGCCACAAGCTTTGTAAAGATTCTTGAAAAGTTCACTGAAGAAAGAAGAACAAGATGAAGTCCGTGGGTGGACAGATATGATGTATTTTCAGGTTAAACATTTCTATTAATAAAATAAAACCTGAGACAAACAGAATGTCCACAATTAAATCTGCTGCTACTCTTTTTAAAAACAGCAGCATGTTTGTGGTTGTTATCTGATATTTAACCTTTTTTTTTTTTTTTCAAAATGTCTTCTTTTGAAATTCATTATAAGACAGCGAAGAATAATTTAAAGATGGTCAGTGTTGTAGACAGTGGCTTTCTGAAGTTTTAAAATAATATCATTACCATATAACATACAAATTGCACTTCCAGTCACAAAGAGGTAAGACAAGTGGAGACAGGCGTTGTTAAGCTAGAGATACAGTCACAGTTGCTGAATTTTGTTGTTTCTATATGCAGCTGTAGAGTTGCAGAGTGTAGGCCTTCAATCCACTTGAATCGTTTGGGCTTCCGTTCTTGTTATATTATGCTCTTAGTTAAAACTCGTTATTGTACAACAGACAAATTCTCTAATGTCACTTATCTACTTTCAGTCGTTTCAGAGACTAGACTTAAAATATTACTAGGCATTTAAGGAAGGAATGTTTGAGAAATTTTAACATTTGTTTTTGTCTAACATTTTTCATAAGTGGTATAAGAGAGAACAGAACAAATTCTAGACCTCACTGCACTGGCTTTGTCATTCTTAAAAGCAATCAATCTTGTTTTCTGCTGCAAGTATTTCTCTAGGAATCTGGAAAGATCTTACTAGTTTGTCTGCAATAAACTATGGGAAAAAATATTGTGAGAGATACTGTGTTTTGGTCAATCATGAGAACACAGTATTATGCAAATGTTATTGGGGAATGGTGGAAAAACATCTTTGTGTTTCTCCTGTCCTTTCTTTCTCTTACCCCTTTTTCCTGTCTGTATGATCTAGTAGGGCCAATCCCTAACTAATCTTGATTGTAACAGTAAGTAATCAAACAGCACAATGTAAACTTGTGGGATGAAGATTGTGTAAAATGTTTTGAAGTGGCTACATTTCTCTAAGAGTGAAGCAATGTTATGATTCATAGAAGTGTTTCAAAATCAATCCAGCTGTCACTGGGTGTCCATCTTGTCGTTATGTGGCTTGAGTGATCACATATGAACAAACATAATTCTAGGATTTACACCTGTGAACTGCTAGCTGCAGAAAGCAGCCTCCATCATACGTGCACAAGCTAGAATACATGCCTACCATTTAACAAAGCTTCATGTTTAATAATGCAAAGCAGTTTGTTTTTCAGATCTTGGCTCTGTTCCAGAAATTTGTTGGCGGTTTTAAAGCAGGACTGATTATCAGAAGTTGGAAAACTCTCTCTTGAACTTCAATTCTTACTTCAAAAGAGAGACAGATTGTTACCATGGGTCTCTTACTAAATCAAGACAATAGGTGTCTACCTAGAGAAGCAGCTACAATGTATAAACAAGTCATGATTGATAATTAGCAATGGCCACATGAGAAGATGTGATCACTGCTCTACCTTTAAAAGTCTGCTCTGTCTTTAGAAGAGAGGGAGGGTATGAAGAGTAATGAAACGAGAAATCAGCCAGCTCTCTGAAGGAGGAAACAAACTTTCTCCATTCTGATGTCTGAGAGCCCCTAAATGGCAGCAAAGAATATAGCACCAGTGGAAAAAAAAAAAAAAAAAAGAAAAAAAGACCGAGGTTATTTTCTTAAATATTATTATGGATGGGTGTTGAAATTAGCCAACTTTTTACCAACAAATTGTTCAGTTCAATCAGTTTCCTTTTCAAGTAAATCTTTCTGGTTTCCACGGAGAGGACTCATCCTCTAATCCAGCTAAAAAGACCCAATTAATTTCTGTGACAAGGGCATGAGAGAACTTTTACCAGAGCCTTCCCCACAACACTCCCTGGGGCTCCAGCATGCCATTAAAGGATTAGGGATTTCTAAATTAGATGAGAGGAAAGCTGCTTCATACTTTTCTTTAGCCTGTGTACTAACCAGTGGAATGAGATTCACATGGTGACAAATGTGTTCCAGCCTAGTGAACACCGTTTTTTATGAACCTTTAGTGATAATGTTTCTCCCCAGTCATACCATTGTTGTTTGGAGGCAAAAGAGGAGGAGAGACTCTGTGGGATTTTCTTTCCTCTGACCCTCCTAAGGCTACCTGAAAAACACAATGAGTGCAGCCTCTGATATCTGCGGATGAAAAATGAGTGATGTCGCTTGCTAGCAGAGAGCAATGTTTGATCATTCTGACTGCTTCCTGATGCACCTAAGATTTAGAGAGCAGTGTGATTAATAAAAAAATGTGTGGTTAAAAAAATAAATTTAGAAATTAACTAAATATATTTGTATTGTCAGTCTGTCTCTTCTCCTATGTGCATCAGATGTAGAAGCAGTGCTGTAATGTATCAGGAAGCAGTAATGATTCTAATAAGACATCTGGTTTAGATGATTTCCAAAATAAGGTGGAGTAGTACTAAATGAACACATGATTCTAAGTCTTTCTTGTATTATAGGGGACTGCTAGATGCAAGCAATACAGGTGATCTGAAACTTAGCATCATTGGCCAGAATATTCAAGTTTGTATCTCTGTACTTGTTATTTTTACATCAAAGTAAAATTAGTCTCATGTACTAAAGGTAGAATGTTTTCTGAAACACTAAGTGAACTATCTGTAAATGTCCAAACATATATTCAGGTCCCTGTCTTGAGGAACCCAACTATTAAAAAATAGATGAACATTCTGGCTCTGACATTTTTCTGTAGCTACGTTTGGGGCATCTGTCTTTCCAGTAGTTTTGTGGGTTTTTCCAGTGAGCGAAAATAACTGCTGAAATTATGCTGGTAAACTACACGTATGGGAGGTCTGAACAACGGTATGCTTATCTAATGGGTCTTTGTCATCCCTGTTTTTAGGAAAGCACAGAATTTACCAGAAAGGTAAATGAAATTTCATACTTTAATGGATATTTCATCAAGTATGCCAACTAGATGGAAATTGGCTTAAGGAAACTGACAGGTAATATGCCTGGGTTGAACTTCTTCAAATATATGACAAAACCTGTGTTTGCTGGTTGATAAAACTGCACAAGAATAACTCCAATAAAATCTTCATTTGTAAGCTTTGGAATTTTTTTTTTTGTTATGCAATTAAAATACATGACTCACTTTTCTAACAGTCATTGTCTCATACTGAGATTTTAAGATTTATTTGCTTCAGTTTCATCTTCTGCAATGACACTGATCTACAGACAGATTTTAGGTTTTATGATATCTGTTTGAAATTAATGGATAGAGTTATCTGAATGTATTACACCAGGAAAAACAGTTTATAAGTCATAAACCAAAATTTTGTTGTTGGAATAGCCAAAAGTTTAGGGAATTTTTGCACATTCTTCAACTGTATTTTTGCAGTGACAGTTTAAGTCACTGGTTAAGACAGAATATTATGATCATAAACCTCAGTTGGTTTAAAAAGTGTTCTTTGCTCCTTTTTCTGATATTATAACTCCTTCAACTTTTTTAATTTATCACTACCCTTGATATGTATATTCATCTATTTATGTTATTTGCATGAAAAATAGTAAAACTTTCTTTAAAAAATTAATAAAATAATGGTCAAGTACCATCAAAGCCAAGTGATTTTAATCCAAGTATCCTCTGTCATTCTAACTATAATAAATAGAATTGAATGCAGTCTACAATAATCTACTGTATCCTCTTTTTCTCCTTTTTTTCCCTTTTTCTATCTGTTAAACTATCATAAACCATTATTTGAGTTACAACTGTTAAATTACATGTTCTTTCTCTGCACAGAGTTCTGCAGTACCTGAGATTCTAGACTCATCTCAGGTACCATCTATGCTACTTTCAGTAGAGCCTCTGAAACTATGTTAAATACAATAGTGGGCAACAACCAAGGTAAAACACGAGCATGCTATGCTTCCTGAGATGTATCCATATCCACCGTCTTTGTAAAGTCTTTGAATGTTTCATGGTCACTGTGTTCTAAAACCAAAATATTATACACATACTGTCTGTGAAGTCAGCCAGGTTTGCTTGGACAGCATAAAACTACCAAGACATGAGGATAGGCCTAAACTGAGCTTAGGGTTCCATCCTGGACTTTCTTTGCTTTAGCAAACCTCATGTTTGCGCTGGTGAAAATAATGATCTCAAGATTTTTCTTCTAGTCGAAAATGAATCAGTCTAGACAAGAGGCTCATACATGATCTTAGACCCATTTCTGAAAGATAATTCTGAGGTCATAATGACATGTGTTTTTCTTCACAGGATTTAAAACTGAAAGACTGGCTGGTGTTACCATAAACATATAATGTTGCAATATAAGTAATATTAAGAGATTTCTGTAATATACTGGCTCTGAGCTCTGTTGGTCTGTTGACCTACTCAAATTCAAATTATCACTTTATCTTCAAATTTTTTTATTGTCTTTCTAGATTTTTACAGAATTGCTGAGATTTTTTTAAAGGGATATTTGAGAATTTTGACCAGATTCAACTCAGTACCAAACTGGGTTTTAACTCACAGTGGAGGCAGCTGCATGGCCTTTTATTTTTTTTTAAGTTTATTTTTCATGTCTTCTTTATTGAGGATGATAAAGATTTCCTGTTTTGTGTACTTGAAGGTGTAGATATATTAACTAAGGTTTTGATAAAAATCCAGAAAGAAATTGAATTATAAAACAGTGTAAGGGGTTTGTAGCATTATGCACAACTTTTTCCTGAAAATATTTTCTGATACTAGAAATGGAAAACAACTTTAAATTATAATCTTGTATTATATTCTGTGTTATTGTACTAGGGCATTATCCTTCACCTTTTATCTCCTCCTTTTTTGAATCAACTGGTATTTTCTGTATAAAACAGCAAATAAAGAGTCTGGGTTAATTTGCAGCTGCTCAAATTAACATATGTTGAAGTATCCATAATGGCATTCAGGATAGTTTCATTGCAAGTTCTTCAGTAACATAAGTATTGGTTTACCTGTCCTGCTTTTGCATTTTCACACACAAATGTTTCATAATAGTTAGCAAACTCTGGTGCATGATCATTTATGTCTAAAATCCGGATGAAGACAGGTATCTGGCTACTTTGTTTAGGATTATCTGGAAAAAGAAAATTATTTATATTACAATACAAAGAGGTATGTCTGTGAAAATAATTCAATATATTTTTTCCAAAAGACATTAGAAATGTTCACTTTTGTTTTACTAAAACAATTATATTTCATTTTCTACTGATGTACATTCCCTTTATATAAAAGCCTTATTTATATCTGAAACAATTTTTATTATAGTACATATATTTTGAAATAATATAAAATATACTTAAATTGATTCACATTAAAAACAGGTGACTGAGTTATTATTGCTTTGTATTCCATACATCAGTACAACAAATGATTCATTGAAAAGTTTTTTCATGAGGTCGAGCTGTCAAGAACATTTACTTTTTCAAATCAGTAAAGCAGTAAAAGTGTCAGTCAACATCAACAACACGAACACACACGCAAAACCACAAAAAAACCCCAACAAAGCAAAGTTGTCCTTTCTCCCCAAAATGTTAAAACCAAAACAATAAAAGGAAATATGTAAGATGTGATCAATCACTCTTCACAAACTTGACCTCCAAGCTCAAGCTATTGCCAGAAAATATTCTCACACTACACGTATCAAAAATGGAGAACATTTGACCAAATAATAAAAAGCATTTGAGGAAAAGATATCAGTCTTTCTGAAAACGGGGATATGATTCATCTCTCCACATTACCAAAATCCCAGGCTCTTAAGCACACTAAGTCCTGGGGAATCTATACAGAGAATGAAGTAAGGGAGAACAGTTGTTCATTAAAATTAGTTTCTCTATTTTCCCTTTGATGACTGTTGCCAGGAAAAAAAAATAGGCAAGAGACATCCATATCAATGAGTGCTTAGCAGAACAGTAAGGAATCCAGGGGACAGACTATGGCCCAGGGTTTGCCTCAGATGTGGAGGGAAAGAATTTTCCTTGGCTTCAAACAGAGACATTTTCTGAAATAAGTTAAAGCAGTTGAGGCAAAGCACAACTTCTTCCCATTTACAGTGGTCATTCTGACAATGTGTGATTTGAATGTCATGGACAATTTTTTTTTTTTTTTTTCCCAATGATTTTCCCAAAGACTTAGCTTGGGTCAGAGCCAGTGCATCACACCTGCACCAAATTATTTTCTGAGAATTCTCAGAGAACCAGTTAACTTGTTATATATATATTTATATATTACACAGTTTTGTTCAGCCTGAGAATTTCAAATAATCTTTTAAAAAATGGGCAAAACCAATCTTAAAGTAATAAATTGAAGTTCTAGATGTGCATATAAAGGTGCTTGGTATACTGATACTATCTGAATAACAGCAAAACGAATGAAACAAGTAAGTCATAGATACTGTAGAATTTAATTATTTTCTCAATGCTAATATTCCTCTGAGATAAATTGTCTTCAACTTACTGATTTCAGTTGCTATGACAGTGATGTTGTGCCAGGGAGTTTCTTCTCGGTCAAGTGGCTTTGAGATGAATAAGGATCCATTTCCTGAATAGATGTTGAATATTCTGTCAAGGTCAGTGTGTCGATCCACAGAATATCTGTCAAGGTACAGTAGAACTGAGCACTATTTTCTCCTTTTGCAGTCTCCAGTTTAGCTCACAGAAATGTTCATTTCTAAATGTTCATCACCTCTAAAAGTTTTCTAATTTTAACTGTGGTTAATCACAAATGTTCTCTTAATAATTAACCTAACCTTTCCTGTAGCTGCCCGCATATTACATATACTGAGAAACAAGATTTTAAGACTAGTGAGCAGGAGGAAGAGCAAATTATTATGTGAGCGGTTTGTAGGTTGATATTGAAACTAATATTTCAGCTCATAAAGTGAATTCTGGAATAACAACTAAAAGCAGACATTTTTAGATAAGATCTTATGCAAATTGAATGTCTTTTAGAGAACTCTGTCACCAAAGGACATAAGTAAGTATCAATTTTTTAAATAATATTTTTGGGGTGTCACAAAGACCATCAAACTCATGAGAAAAATCTTGATATTAGTTGCTGTTTTACATGAAATTTCTTAAAATCTTGTTTATGATACTTCTTTTTGTTTTATTCTTATCCAGCAAAGAAAACTTATTTTACAGGTGTTTTTTAATTAGCCTACTAGTTACGAGTCACTATAAGGTTAAATTGAGATTTTAAACATAGTTTACTTAAAAATATTTTATTCTCTTCCTCCTCTCACACTTCCTACCTCAAAACGTTCTGGTGCAGGACATAAAAGGCTTGTTCAGAAATGCAGTGATCAGGTTTCATAATCACTTACACAGTAAACACACAAATTTAAGTGCTGTATTTGTCACTGCAGATAATAATAGCAAATGGGTTACAATTACAGAAATTTCACAGTGTTAAACCCTCACCTCTAATTGTTATGACTTTCTTGCAATTGCTTCTTATTTAATATACTCTGGTCATTAAATAGTTAAGCTTTAGAACATGGTAGACAACGTTATGTACAGAAGGTTGAATGCTATCAAGCATCAAGGAGCATAGAAATACATCATTTTGAGTTTTTACGTAACATAAAACATAACTTTATGAGTAGTTTGGTGAAAATACTAGAACATGGCAGCAGTTAAATTTTTACCTAGAACCTATAGGCTGTTCTTCAAAAACATTGTCTACACTGCTAACTGTGCTAATTGTATTTGCCTTCACAAGCTGCCATAGATCTCTCTCTGACACTTTTCAAGAACCCACTATGCTCAATTACTCAGTCTCCTAATACATTTCACTCTCATCACTCTCTGTGCATGAGACTTGGCCCACATCTAAAGCATTTTACATTGTGTAATGACTTACTTTATTGAATTCTTTGCTATATCTGGATCTTGGGCTACAACTTGCCCAATAATGCTTCCTTCCCTGGCATCTTCATCTACCTCTATTAAATACCAGGGTCTACTGAACACTGGAGGTTCATCAATGTCTTCAACAGAAATTTTGACCAAAGCTGTGTCTTTGAACGGCCCCAGCTGAAGAAAACGAGGATCAGGATGAACGTTGGTTGCTTCCACTCTTAAGGTATATAGCACCTTGTTTTCAAAGTCCAGATGCTGAGGATCAAATAATAATAATAAAGAAAATTATGTCACTTTACAAAAAATGTGAGTTTTATAATGCTGAATTAAAAATGGAAACATTTTTAGAAGTGAAAGCTCTAAATTTTAATCCATCCTGGGGAAGACTGAGTATATTAGGTCTTTTTCTAGGCATAAGAAAAATAAGGATTGTTATAGAAGAGTAAGGCAAATTTGATCCCTCTGCCTTCTACTTGTTTAGGTTTCTGAAAAAACAGAAGGATTCAACCTATATAAAAATACAAAGAAAGAAAAAAGGAAGTTTCACTCAGTCCACAAGTAGGAGTTGTTTAAAGTGTTATTTGTCTCATCTCATTGGTAGGACCAAGAGCAATTTTCTCCATTGGTAAATGCTCTGTCATATTTTCTCTATCTTCGTTTACGAAGCCTCACCATGATGATGATTTACCTTTTCTTTACTCCTCCCCCGTTACAATCTACCCTTGTGTGTTTGGCATCAGAAGCAACCCAGACTTGTCCCTGAACTCCATATTCCACAGTGAAAAGAAATCCATGAAATCTGATTTCCAGTGTGACACTTACATTATGCATATCCATATATACATACGTATACAGACATTCATATGTACTCATATGTACATACATCAATTTACGTGTTTCCAAATATGTTTATAGATCTATATTATATGTACAAAAATCAATTAATTTTTACTGATGTTTTCAATAACAATAGAACTGAAAAGAGTGTTCAGAGTTTAACAGGCTGAATTTTGAAAAGCAATCAATAAATGTGTCAGGGATGGTACTTTGAATTAAGTTTCTACCAATATTTTTGCTCTTTGGATTTTCATTGACATAATATGTAACAACCAAAGTTTCCCCATAGTTGGTCTTAAACTGAGGCAAATTTTAGGTACTGGAGGCTGTTGGAAAAATTAGAGAGGCAAGGAGTTTAGCCTCGGACATGAAAGTTCATCAAACTTCAGGTGAGCCTCGCAACTTGGTGAGTCTTACCACAGCAATCAGCTGACAAATCCCACTATGAACTCAATCCCTCCAGCTTTTCACAGCCCTAATTTGAAAGTACTGTGTGTGAGACTATATATATTGAACAGACAGCAGCCACTGAAATATTGCTTTATGTGAAGTGACATGCCAGTAAATTTCCCTGGAGACTTGAAAATAACAGATATCTGCTGAAGAAAGTGAAGAACAAAACTAATACAACAGCTCCTTGGCAGCCTGACCCCTTGTGAGATCTACCCTCCCTTCCCCGGGAAAAAGAAAAATAACTGTAACACTTGGAGAGCTAAGTACATATAAAAGAGAGGGAGGAAAAAATAAACCTTTTTGACAGTTATAATCCCTTCCTGTGTGTCCTTGTCAGTGACGATATCAAACATGTCTGATCCATCCCCACTGGAGATGCTATACTCAATCTCTGCATTTTCTCCCACGTCAGGGTCATTGGCTTTAATTCTGCCAAGAGGAGTCCCAGGTGGTGCAGATTCAGGAGAGCTGAACTGGTAGGTTCCTGTAAGAGCAAATTCAAGCACTTATTGTTTTGAGAAACTTTTTCTTCTGAATAAAAACCCTTTCCAATTTCACATGAATTTTTTTAAGTAACTTGAAGTTCCAAAATACTTTAAGAAAAGTGCTGTTAGTCATCATACTAAACATTAAAACACGGTTTAGAGTTGATTGTCAAACTATTACAAAAATTTCAAGATATTCCTCAAAGCCATTTAGTACTGTGCTTTTTTGTTGTTGCTGTTGTTGTTTTGGTTTTTTTGTTTGTTTGGTTTTTTTCCCTTCAGCTATAAGGTACAAAGTCGCTAAACAATAAAGTACGAGTTCTTATCTTGATTATTTAGAATTATATGTATATAAATATATTGTCTCAGTTTTCTAGAAATGTTCCTAGATATATTTAGGTATAGGAGGGGATTTAGTTTCATTTTCTCAATGCATAAGCGTTATAAAAATCACAGAGTATTTTGGAAAGAGACTAAAATAAAATAGCGATTTTTTTTATTCTTTTGAAATATGTATTCAGGTAGGTGTTCTGTGAGAAAGTAATTAATTCATCCACCATTGGCAATACCTACTAAAGAGTCATGGTAAAGAGCATTTGGATACATGTTCATGTTAATTACTATAGTTTATTGAAATGCAGATACATTCAGATTTTCCTTCATTTACTCTGCATATACTTTTTGTGCTCTTTCAATGGTTGATTTCATTTAATGTTTTCATAATAAGGGTTTTCTAAAAGAAATCTGATTACAAAGACATTTTAATCTTCCCCATGTATATGAAAAGTGAATTTATGTGTATTTTCTGAAAATATTTGTAATAAAAATCAGTTAGAACATGACAAAAAAAAACACACACAAAAAAAATTAGTATCTTCACTTTTTTACTACCAAGAAAATGTGGCAAAAAAAAAATATATATATATATATTCAGATTTTGCATGAGATGCCAGGATCTGGTGTTTCTTTTGATTTTTTTTTTCCTTGTAAATTCATATTAATTTACTGAGTGAGGTAGTAGCACTGGAGAAATGTCTTAAGAGTCTGACAAAACTAGCACCTGATAAAATGTACAATCCTTATTCAAAGGGTGCAATAAGAACCAGTATAAATTGTATTGACTTGTAGTGAAGTACAACCAACTATCTTTCTTGCAACTATCCTATATATTACATGCCCTTTACTGCCTTTTAAGACTCCTAAAGGGTCCTCAATGTTCCATTTAATACAAGGAAACACCAAACATCTGAGTTCTAAATGAGTTTCTGTCCCAAGTTGTACAAAGAACAAAAGAGAATCACTGCGAATACCTTGTATTAATATTGACATGCAAAAAATGTAATCTAATGCTTGATACCAAACTACTATAAACTAAAAGTTGTAAGTGAAAACTCAGAGTAGCCTGTTTGGCTATGGTCCACACAGACCAAAGTGTTTTTGTTTCCTTAAACCAATCTAAAAATGGGAAAAAAGGTAGAATTCCTGGCAGCTAAACCAGGAGTTTGAAGGCTTGAACCCTTGATGAATTCAAGGGTTTGGCAGGTGAGCCGCAAATACCATAAGGACAGATTTAATCATGCTACTTATTACTCCTTCCAGACAAATAACTCCATTTAGTGCTTTTTCGTTTGAAAGCATTCCTCGTTTTTCTGATCCTGTGTGAATGTCACACAATTTTGGCATGGGAGGTGGATATTTGGTTTAGAGTACAATAGAACTGAAAATGCGTAAGATTTTCATTATGGGGCCATTTAAATTCTGTTTAGGCCTATGTCTTCTAAGTGTCTAGGATTTCTTTTGGAAACAAAACAAAACAAAATAGAAATTCTGTTTCTTCTTAATGCAGTCTGAACAACCAGTACCTCACAGCGCCATTTTACTTTCTCCTGTCCCTCTAAGAAATTGATCTTTAGTTCTTAAAAACCTTGATATTAACTGGTGCTGCTTACAATTGCCATTCACCATCTGTTGGGGCAACATTTTCACTTATTGTTGCTTCACGTAAGAGAAAATGGAAGACAAACGTTTTTGTGAGAAGCAAACTTCCAGAACTAGATAGTTCTTTGAAGGTACGCCCTGCTTCATAACTATCTAAGAAGAACTCAAATCCTTCAGATGTTTCTCTGTGTTTGATTTCCTAGGGAGTGTTGAAAACCACCCTGCTGAGGAGAAAGAAAATGACAGGGAAGGGTCATCAGCAAAATTAAAATTGCATCACTGAACAGATTCCACAGCAGGCCTTCTATGTGCCATCCAATGTGTTTCAGTGATGTTCAAAGTAGAACGATATGGAGAATATTGTATGAACCATCAAATTGTGTAAATTTCTCTATGAAGTACCAAACCCAAAGATTGTTGAAATAATCATAAGAAATTCCATAGACTTAAGCCTTTAGTTAATTTTGAAAGAAGAGCATCATAAAGAACACATGCTGAGGAGATTGGAAACCTTAAGTAATTTTGCAGTTCTGTACATCCTTCATTCTTTATTATTTTATATTTTATTTTATTTTATT
>VXAY01000768.1:246437-342645 GCA_013399855.1 Oxyruncus cristatus | reverse complement strand
TATTTTATTTTATTTTATTTTGTTCAGCAACAAGGCTTGCAATGCATTCCACTATACTAAATTATAATTTAGGATCAAGAATTCCTATTTGCCAAAATATAACGGGCTCTTTCATCCTATACATGTTTAAAAAGTATCCTCTCATAAAATCAAACAGGCAATTTGGCTAAAAATTGCTGTTTGAGTTTGCCATGTGAAGTTGATTCTCAGCAAGTGAACTCTGAATGTGAATTCAAATTATTTTTTCTTTATGAGTGTTGCAGTACTTCGTCTCCGCTCTTTTTTTCAAGCTATTGGTTACCATGGATAGAGATTAAAATTGTTATTTGTCATTCATTCTTCCATCCTGTCAGAGTTTTTCATTATTTTTGTAAAATCTACTCTGAGTTGACCTGTTTGTACTGCTCTGGGTGTACTTATTGCCATGGTACTGAAGTGCTTTTCAATTTTCTTCAAGTCTGGGGGACTATTTTCTAAATCAGCTCTGTTTGTTCAGTTAGTGAATCTGAAAGAGAGACAGGTCCCTCATCAGTGTGAATGAGCAATTCAAATTTTATAATGTGGACATTTTTCCAGCAGGTATTGAACTGAGGTTGTAAATTTCTTCTGCCTGCAGCCTATCAAACAGTTATCAGACACTGACTATAACAATTTGAGATTGGATTTTAACCAGCGGCCTAGGATGAAAAGATCTGTAGTGTGTTACTGTAAAGCTTTTTGTATTGTGCAGCTTTCTGTTATTTGCCATTTTTTATTCTACAGATGTATTTTAAAAAAAAAAACAACTTAATTGTGTCAAACTGGCCTAGATTTTCAAAATCATTCAACATCAAGAACTGAACAGAAATTACAAGTACCTAAATCAAATGCTTAGACAGCCAGCACAGCACACCACTTGATCAACTCTGTCTGGGCAAGGCAGAACACTAGAAAATTTGCTGACCTACTTGCTTGCCGAAACATGCGGAACTAAAAGTGTCTCTCAAACCTGAACCCTATACTTTGTAATTAAATTCCTTCAAAGTCCCTTCAGTTAGCCTGAGTTATTCTTACACCTTATATTCCCGTAAGCAGAGTAGGAGTGAGAAGCAAGTTTGTCATTCCAAGAAATAATTTGCTATAAAAAAATGTAGGCAGAGATTCCCATTTGCCTTAATAATGCTGCAATGTAAACAGCAGTGGGCTGGTATTTAAACTACTGAAATAATGAAAAAAAAGAAAAAAGAAGTTTCTAGATGGGCAAAGCAAAACAGGTGATTTTAGAGAGGTTGTTTGGAAAACAGAACTGTTAGATGCTCCATACTCTGGGGGAAGCGAGGTGGATTATCGTTGACATCAGTCAGTGTGATATTCACGGTGGTGGTCCCTGATAGTCCTCCCATCTGGCCTCCCATGTCTTTGGCCTGGATGACCACTTGATACTGTTCCCTGTTTTCTCTGCTCATGTCCGGTAAAGCAGTCTTGATTATGCCTTGAAGAAGTAAGAAAAAGGAGAGACAGAGTGGTGAAGGAGAGGCATCACCTGCTTTGATCTCAGAATTTTTAATGGATTCTTGTAAGATATACTGTGCAGATGATAATCCATAGCAATCACAACAAGGTATACACCAATAAGCCTTTCAATCTGTAACTGATTTACTGTGATCTTAAGGAGAAAGATAAAAAAATGTAACAGAGACATTATTAATTGTTTTTGATGTGCTAAATCAATTTAATTATTCTTTCAATGACATAAATATCAATATATCCATTGAATTAATGAAATTTTTCAGTTACTAACCCCAGTTATTATTTTAATATATTGTGTTATGTCCAGCTCTGGTGAGGTTTTGATATTACAACACAAGACTAACTCTAACATGCCTGTTATTCTGGGCAGTAATAGATCATATATTGTAATGCTCAGTGATGGACACTGTCAGTCAGCTAGGGCTATACTTAACAAAAGAATTGGATAAAATTGTAAAATTAGAGTTGGAAAATCATTTTTTGAGTGTTCAGTTTCAAAAATTTCATAAATGTAATTTAAATACTGCAGGTTCTTGTATGGCACACAAAAAGAGTAGGGATGTCAGGTGAGAAAACCAAAAGAGCTTTTCATTAAAGTGGGCATACACTTTTTCTTTTAGAAGACCAAACAGAACCTCTTTTTTTTTTCCTTTCTTTTTCTTATTTTTATTTAGGAGGGTGATGGCTTTGTGAAGCTGGAGTGATGAGAGTTTTCTCTTATGAAGTGGAAAAATTTAAACGTAGTGTCCTTTTCTGCTTGGAGGATTCACACTCCTGCCCTTCCTTTCTCAGAAGAAGGCTCTCATTATAGGTTGTTAAATATTATACAAAAAATCACAAACAAACAAACAAACAAAAAAATAAAACAACAAAAACAACAACAAAAATAAACAAAAAACAACCCTGGAAAATTTCTTCTCATAGAAAGAGAGGAAAAAACCCTTTGTAGTTTACTGGTTACGGTATATGTATCTGACCCAGGATTACCAGGTTCTGATTACCATACTTAGGGTTGTTAGTATATGTAACACGAAACAGTAAATTGGTTTAAAATGAAAGATAATCCCTGAACCAAAGGCGAGAGCCCAGATCTCCCGCAAAACAGCTGCCTGACTAACCACCTGCTACCATCAGTTATTGTCCATGTGGTACTGGTCCTGTTTCCCTGATCATGCTTGTTAAAGAAGCTTGAGTAAGGGATTGGAAAAAAGAGAAAAAGGAAAGAAATTGTAAAAGGTGGGAAAAAGCCAAACACATTTATCCAAGGCACTGTAGCCTTGTGACTTGTTATATTTTTCATACCGTGCCCTTTCTGTATTTTAAAAGAAGAAATTGTTTCAAAAGAAGTTATCCATCTTCTGAGCATGCTCAATGGATTAGGAACTTCTGGGGTTCTGGGAAAAGTTGCTCTTAAATTCTCAGTTTTCAAACTAGAACAATTTTGATAACATGCAGGAGCAAGTTAATGCAACTCCTGCTGAGTCTTGAGTCCCTTAGGACTCCTCTGCAGGAGAGATTGTGGTTGAATGTTTCTTTTTTGAACCCTAATTTTGAATTACAGATATCCAAAGTTCACACTTTTGTTTTTTTATTTGTGTTTTTTTCTTATCCAATTTTCTGCATAACAGTGAAAAAGGCTTTCATTCATGCTTTACAACTTGAAACCATTAATGATTCTTGCTTCAATTCTAATAACTATTGGAATTAAAATACAGTTTCAAAAGGCATCTTCAGGTAAAAATTGCCAGTGGTCAGGAATCTATTCCAAACTTTTAGAAATAATTAATTACCTATGAGATTTTTCTCTTTTTTTCACCCTATAGTGTGAATTTTTTCATCTCCTATTTCCTTTCCTAAAGACAAACACATGAAATTCCCAGAAATTGGTGCAAAATACGCTTGTGACTCATTTTGATGGTTCTTTTTGACCTTTTACAATTGACAGTCATCTTCTGGAAATCTTATTCATATCAATTAAACAGTTCTTCCAGAACTGTGTTTTAACAGAAAAGGTGTACTTTTATTGTGATTCCAATTTTCATTTAATGGTATCAGCTTTGTCTCAAGTCATATGATGCCATATGCCTGTTCCAGTATTGAAACTGAAGCAAAAGGTGTCTTGATCCCTGCATCCTGTCTGTGTTATTGCAAAAAGTAAGACTGAATGAATTGCTAACCTGTTTCTGGATCCACTGAAAAATATGGCTGTCCCTGGAGGATGCTGTACACCACTTTGGCACTGTTTCCATAGTTGGCATCATCAGCATCTGTGGCTGTCACCTGAATAACAGATGTACCTAAATGGGTACCAAACAAGGAATCAGCAGATTTTAAGACATCTACTTTTAAATCACATACAGTTGTGGCAGTACTGAATTCAGTAAGAAATGAAACAATATCCAGTGGACAAATCCAGATTTACCCTACCCAAGAAACAGTAAAATAAAATCAAATTTCACCTTCCTTGTGACTAAACCTAAAATCATTATCACTTAAGATTCATGCTTCAATTAAACATGAGTAAACACATAGGAACTGACACATCTTTAAAACCCAACACAGCATTAGTTTTTTTGATGATCAAACAGATTTGAGCATTGTTCTCTGGTAATAACATGACCTCAGCTGAAAATGTTCACTTAAATGTTTACTTTAATCAATAAATAAACCTAAAGCAAATTTTCCCATACACATTTGCTGCCTAGATGGCAAACTCCAAATATCTGAAATCAGACTGAATATAAAATTTTGTCTCATCCTAACTGATTTTTAAGATGCTCTTAAAAAACAGCTTGGTTTGCAACGAGAAATTGAGTTTGTGGAGTTTTGTTTGTTTGTTTCTTTTTTTCTCTCTTTGTCAAAGTTATTCATCTATTCAGCAAATAAATATCATTAAATGATAATTAATTTTTTCAGCATTCACTTATTTTGTATGACAATAGCTTACCCATGTCCTGTAATTATAACGAAGACACTATAGGCTATATGGGATTAAAAGCATTGTGAGTTGATACATTTGGTATAGTTTGTGGATTAAAAGCAAATGAAAGTTTCTGTAAAGCCTTTTTTATAAGATATATAAAAGGACAAAGCTGTTCTTTACAGGTTTTTATTTCTTAGCACTGTTCAAGATGTCAGAATGCATTTTGCTAACAAAATCTAGAGCTGGTAAATGTCTAGATAAATGCAGGCAGTCCAATAGCTAGAACTGTAAAGGTCTTTCACTCCTTACCAGGGGAAGAATGCTGACTGAGTAGAAGCAAGCTTCTACTAGAGTAGAAGATCTTTAAACTGTTTTTAGCTGGGTATTTTTTATGTATCTCACTTTTCTTGAAAGGAAAAGGTCTAGTGAGCACTGTTCACTTAAGTGAACATCATTCCCTATTCCTTTTTTTAAACATTCAGCCTCTCTAGATTGAAGTTTACCCATGTAACTTGCAACTTGACTCATTTACCTGGGACTAGTGGAATTGAAGTGAATCATCTCTACTGTCCCTTTTCAACACATACCAGGGATAGGGAAATGTAGAAATCCAAAGTAACCAAAACAGATTTGTGAGAGTATATTAATATGAGATCCTGTTAGATGCAACTATTTTTTCATAGTACATAACACAGCTTTACAAATAATAATTTTACCTATATAACAGCAACAATTTCCACTATTTCAGGTTATCTGAAAAGCATGTCAAGAGGGGAGGAATACTTCTTTCTCTGCAACAAACCAGCAGAACAAAGTTGTAAAAATGATCTGTCACAAGTCATCAAACTCTAAAGAGGATTTTTGCCATCAACTATCTGGATTACTTTTTTGCCTGGTTAAACAGTTAGAGGTCATCTGTGTGCCAAGCCTAGCTGCAAACATAATCCCAAATAAATTAATATTTAAGGACATTTTTATCACTAACTGTTGAGCAGAACTGCTCATCTGGACAAAAAATGAAGACAGGTTTCTGGTAATGGTAAAGTTCTATTAGTCTTATCTATTTTCAGAAAAGCAAGTAAGTTAAATCCCATGTCTCCTCACAACTAACAGGGAAAGTAGAATCAATATCCCTTGCTAGCCTAAAAAAAGCCATAAAGGTAATCAGTAGGCTCAAATTGCTTATACTGTGTACCATTAAGGCATTTAGAAGTTAAGAATCAAGAGAAATGTATCTGTCTATTCCACTCTCCCACCCTGCCCCCTCCCCCCAAAAAAACAAAAAAAGAAAACCAACCAAAATACCTTCATCAGAAAAAGTTATTGGTGTGGCCTCCTGATCTAGACACTGTCATAGGACTGACACAGAATTTTGAGTATGATTATAACAAATGAATGCACATTAATGCTCTTTCTTTCTTTTCCTAATGTACTGTTTTGATAAAAAAGTTGCTGAATCTCTGAATTTATTTTGAGTTGGTTTTTGTTTGTTTCTTTCTTTCTTTAAGGGTTTTTTTGTTTGGTTGGTTTTGTTTTTGTTTTTTATGACAGGTATATTATAGAGCTCAGGGCAGACTTTGGGAAATTTCTGTCTTTCTCTCATTGGAATGTCTATCTTTGTTTCCTGAGGCTCAAGTGCCATATAATTATGGTTGCTGAGGAGAGTACAGAAGATGTAACCCTACAGAAACTTTTGAGGTGATGAAAAAATAGTGTTACAAAGCTCCTTCCTTCTAGTAAACTAATAGTACAACTGTGAAAAATGATTAACAAAAGTATATCCTCAGAAAATTCAATGTCAGCCCGCAGTTAACTTTCTTTTCTGACAACAGTCTGCTGTGTCATAAAGGAGGATGCTCAAAAATGATAGGCAATTCTTGAGAAAGGTTCTTTTGCAAGGAAAGAAACTTCTCTTAGTTTTTTGGGTTTGAAATGGGAGGGAAATAATGGAAGTGAAATAATGGAACTCAACATTAATTATGAAATAATTGGTAATGAGGCAAAACCAGTTTGGAACTTTTTAATTAAACTATGCCTTTTCTTTAGCCCACTTGAATGGTACACACAGAACTATCTATTTATTTATTTGTTCATTTATAGTCTAGATTACCTCACAAGCAGCCTCTTACCATCTGTATTGATTAATACAGTAAGAATGAAGGCAGGAATTGGAGCCTGGGAAGAACTGGGGGTGAAGGAAGGTATATTAGTGTTTATCTTTTTTTCCTACCATCCAGCTATTTTTAGTGGACAATAAATTAAATTTATTTTTCTAGGTGAAGTCTGTTTTGGCACTGATGGTAATTGATAAGCAATCACTCAGTCTGTATTTCAACCCATGAGCTTTTCTATCTTCTTTTCTCTCCCTGTTTTTTTTTGAGCGGAGGGAGTGAGAGATAGCTGGGTGGGCTTCTGGCAGCCAGTCAAGATCAAATACACCACAGGAGCAAATTGGTGTGAAAGATCACCAAGAAAATGTGAGAATGACTACAGTAGCAGACTAAGCAGTGATAACACCCCTCCTCTGCAAAACAAAGTCCCCTTCAACCCAACCCAAACCAGCCAACCTATTCCATCTCCGGATGATAAATAAATCTCAAGTGGTGTGTACTTTTTTATTTGTCTTTGTCTTTTTCATCTTTTTCCTTTTCTTTGTCTTTTTCTTTTTTGTTTTTCTTTTCCTTTTCCTTTTTTTTTTCTTTTTCTTTCTTATTTGTTTTGATGAATTCTCAATACTTCTTTAACACAGCATACTGATCATTTTACTGGCTTTGTCTCTCAAAGATTCTCTATCTGCGCACAGTGGGCAAGAAATCAGTTTACTGTATGTGGTGGGTTTACCAAGTTTCATGAGTGCTATAGCATCAGTATTTCCCCCCTTTTTTTTCTTTGCTTTGAGTCTGGAAGCTCAAGCACTTTGATAACATATCTGTGATGTATGGGGTACTAACGTAAGGGCAGAAAAATTCAGAAGGATGATTGTGAAGGTAACCTGAGAGAAGATAAATCTATGCTAAATCTGTGAAAGTAGTGTCAGTGCATGTGTATTTATATGTTCATATGTGTTCATGTATGTTCGTGTCAGAATGTAGAGTCCAAAAAGGAAAAATGAGTTAGAGAGGGCATCACTCCATATCTAGGACAGTGTAATTCAAATGTCAGAACTGAATGTCACTAACACAGACTACTAGAACTCATGAGGAGTGAGACATAAATTTGAAAAAACCTGCAACATTTGAAATGAGAATGTCTTTATGAATTATGCTTAAAATGCTTTTTATCCTTTGTGCTGTGTTTGAAGGAGTCCCACTGGTATAATTAGGCCTCCCAGCATGACACCGGAGCGCATCACAACACTGAAGTAAATAGCCTGAAGAGTATTGCTGTAGTGCAACAGAGGTCTTCCACTAGATAAGAGGCACACATTTTGCTACATTTTCATGTCAAGTCATGCTGTTCAGCATGCAACTCTTGTTCCTACTTGGCTCCTTTGGTTGACATGAATTACAACGGCTTCTGCCAGTCAGAAGCATATATATACATCTATTGGAAAATGCTATTTTTACTGATAACTTGTTCTGTAACCTTCATTTTGAACAGTATTCTCAATCTTGGGTGAAGAAAATGAGCAGATTATGTTGTTAGTAATGTATGTTTCAAGGTTCCACCATGAATGTTGGATCAAAAATGACAGATAGTGATTTAAATATTATTCAGAACCATGTCAACATTTTTTACAAAAGACAATCCTGTAACTTCAAAATGCATTTTGATTCTGACACTTTTATAAAAGTAAGATTTCAGAACAATTAAAAATTCCAATTTTAAGAAGAAAATAAGAAGGCTTAGACTTTGGCCTTCTAATATAAAGTATTCAAAGACAATTTGAAAAATAAAAAAATCTGAAAATGCTGAAACAAGATCTTTTTTACATTATGAGACAGCTTCATTTCTATTCTTTTTTTGAAGTCAACTTCTGTCAAAATTGGCAATTATTGAAAAGTTCTGATTTTTACAGAGAAGTTTCGTCTGTGTATGTGCAGAAAGTCTGTTTCATTTTCAGAAATAGAACACCAGCTGGGGCAAATGAAGAGGCAGGAAGGACTTTATCTTCCTAAAGGAGAAGCTCTTGTGCTTGCTTCCCGTTTTCAAGCGCAATGACAATCTGCTGTTCGTCAAGTTTATTTACAGAGGGAAGATTTTAGAAGAGGATTACTTTTACAAGCAAAAAAAGATTTGGATGAGCTCTGGAAAACCTCTGGAATAAGGAATTTTGTATAGCTAGAAGCCTAAAGAAAATGAGTGGACAGGTAGTTTGCTCAGATAGCAAGGCTCCAATGATTATGCAGGTACACTGTGGAGATGCCTCTGCTGAGGACATGAATAAAATTTTAAATGAACTACAGAAACTTTGAGAGATGTTAAACTACTTTTTTTGTTGTGAGCAGGTTGTTCTCTCCACATAGTAGGCTGTGCTTAGGCAAGGAACTGGACAAATTATGCAATAGGAGCTAGGTGGCACCACCCAAGCCTAAAAAGTTTAGGAACACATTGGACTAACCACTAAGAATCTCATTATCACATCAGTTGGATGACTTCATTTCTGACTACTTTTTAAACAAGGTTGAGCTACAACTCTCATATTTGGATTGTTGAACAAATCTACTTAGAAAGCTGATGCAATTTCAACTTCACTGCATAGCGAACTTTTCTCTTTTGTACATGACCACAATTTAGTGGAGCTTTCACTAGACTGCTCTTCTTTTGATGCAGAAAACAACAAGAGGTTAGTAACATGAAAGATTTCATAGAGCAAAGGAAAGGAAAGAGTAAAAGAAGAAAAGGAGCAAGTGTCAACAGGTAAATAGATTAATGATCTAACATTAGAAGAGGAGTAAATGGCCATTACTGAGAAAAAAAAAAATTAAGCCAACTTAGATCAAATAAAGAACCTGAGGAACCAGACTCAAAAAAGCAATAATACAACAATGGAAAATTAGAAAGGGACTTAGAATGTAGTTCAACCATATATATTGAGAAGAAACACACAAAAAAGGGAAAAAACAAACAAACAAACAAACAAACAAAAAAGAGAGGATGCAAAAAGGTGGCATAAAAAGGACATGTAATAAATGATTCATTTTTATTTTTAATAGTCCACTGCATAGATATCAGGTGAAACTTAGGTTCACTTGAAAACATGCTGTCTTATTTTTGTGTATATTGTCTCAGAAAATGTCTGATTGAGAAGTCAGCTGATATGACAGCTACTGTAAATGGGTACTGTGCCTTGGTTTTCAATGCCCACTGATCTCCCCTTCAGGAATCACAAACTTTGCACCACTGTGGTGTACGTAAACAACCGCTGCAACCTCTGCTAATTTGACCAAAAGTAAATTGCGAGAGATGAAAAAAAGACAAGCAGTAAAAGCAGATGGACCTTACCACCCATTTCAGAAATATAAGATGCTATTTTTATACAGCTTTACTTCAGGAACAGTCCCTTGTATTTTGTAAACGTTTTGAGAAAACAATGCTCATAGTTTCTTGTGTGTGCTGCATTTTGAAGGTTTTGGGTTTTGTTTGATATTTCTTTTTCTACGACAAAAAGAAGCCCCATTTTAAATTGTGTTATCAAAACTTGCGTTAGAGAAGTAAGTACCTGCTAATGATTATTCCCCTACATAGAAAGGTGCAATGTGACTAAACTACTCTATCTGTAATCTGCCTGAAAAGCTGCATTTGCCAATGAATATAATACACATACTGCTGTAACATAATGTCAAAAATTGAACTAAGAAAGAACGTCTAAAGCAGAACAAAGCCTCTAACCCTTGCACTCCTGCTGTTCAATACCTTGGTGCAGTAACTTAGGTTTCCTTTGGCAGTAATTGTAACTGTGAAGTGCATCAGATACCCTGCATGAGAATTTGAAAAGCATTATGTATGCACTAACAAGTGGAAAAGAGTAAAAAAAATTAGGAATAATTTGAAAGATTGGTGGATGAACAACTGTAAGTTTATTCTTTTGTGAAGCTCCTTTTCCTCCTTCTCACAACAAAGTCCCTTCTGAAACAGTAATGCTGGTGCAATCAAATGTCAGAGATGAGACAGAGAAAGAGTAGTCAGACTCTTTGAAGTGTTATTGTAGATTAGCTTTTACATTGCATTTTCTAGAGAATAAAGAGATACAGCATAAAGTGATCAGCCGTCTATAATAAATGAAGTACCACTTCTTCATTTTGTTCAATATTCTGTACATACTTACAATTAGAAAACACACTTTTTAAGCAGAACAAACGTCTACAGTCCATGTTTAAAAATTAACTGAATTCCAAAAATAAAATAATCACTGAACAATCCTCAAAAATTCTATTCAAAATAATGATGGATGTCACCAGTAGTATGTTTCTAGGCCTTGAGCTGCTATGCATATGATAGGGTTGTTCCAAGTAAAAATAGTGTCTAATGAAATCAAAATGTTGAAGGAGCAACAAGTAATTCAATAATATGGCAGCTAATTACCTTGATTACTCCTAATCTGGCCACAATGCTTTTACAGAGTATGTGGAAATAGGCCAGCTGTGTGATCTGACAACTGTGCTCCATGACAGGTCAATCAAAACTCCACTACTTGCCTCCTTTTATAAGATGAGAGCTAGTATTTTTCATCCTTTGCCCCATCTTAATTTCTGGAATACTCCAACAGAGAGAAGAAACTTTTAGGTGCTTTTTTGACAAACATTGATCCTATTAGAAGAAGTAGTAGTTCATAAAGGTTGCAGCATAATTATCTGTCGGTTAAAAATCCCTATTCCTAGCCAATGGTTCCAGAGAAGGTTTTAGTTCTATTTATAATTTTTAATTTAGAAAATAATTAATTAATCATTGGAATGTTATTTATTATTAGTTCCCTTTTTTCATGCCGCTCAACTTCAAGACACTTTCTGCTTTGCCCTTTTCTCAAAAGAAGTTACTTGTGGTCCTCCATAAAATCTGTAAAGTTCTCACATAAAGAAAAAAAAAACAAGCTTAAAAGAAACAATTTTCAAACTTTGAGTTCCCAATGTACATTCCTATACTGTTCATTATTTTGTAATGCAACACATACAAGTTTATAAAATTTTTTTTGAGAGGGAACAAGTTAACTTTCTGTACTTATTTTTCATTTTCTCCTTTTTGAGCTCAGCTTCTGCATCTATTTATTAGCTTTTAGATTTCTATTTATAAATGGGAACTAGAATCTTACTCTCATTTGCATCTTCAAAATTTATCTGTAGTACCAATTAATAGAAACCTCTAGGGAGCTTCTACCTTTTGCCAGCTCTGCCAACAGATGCATTTTAGAATCACATGTGAATCTCTATTATGACCATGAGAATGTAAATAATTATTTTTAACACTACGGGCTGGTCTTATATTGATTTTACTTGGGGTCATCTTAGTCATCTGTGGGAAATCCTGCTTGGATAGTGATAAAGTTTGTGTCTTTAAACATTAATACAGCTGTGGAAAATAATAATTTTCCATAAAAGTGTAGTTAATGAAGTTATTACAGTGACCCCAAATTTGCATTATTCCATAATATGTCATTCATAAAAATCTCTTGCTTCTGTCATGTTTAGTATTTGTACTAACTGTTTAGTTAAATAGTTAAATACAATTACAAATAACCATGACAGAAAATAACAATAAAGACCTATAGTTTTGAAGAGGCATAGAGTCTAAAGCAGAGAAAATTAAACAAATTCCAGGGTTATCTCAGTCATTTGCTTTTTAAAATTACATCAGTTAAAGTACCATTTTTAGACAAAAGCAAAACACTTCTAGAGCTTGCATGGGTATATATAAGTAAATACAGATGTAATTATATTTATGTGTGGGTGTAGGTGCATGTATAGAGATAGAATATTAACTAAGGTCACTCATGGGACTTTTCTGTTATTATTTCTAGACGTTTCATTTATCTTCAAAAGTCTTTAAAGGTCTTGAGAACAATCTGTCAAATGATTCACAGGCAGAAGTGTTCTGCTAAAGCCTGTTTTCACAATGTTTGCAAATCAATTAAAAGTGCGTTGGCTATTAACTGCAAGATTACAGTCACAGTAAATGATGTGCATCATGAGGACAATCTCATTTAGACATACAGATTTGAAAACTTCTGGTTGAGAAAAATTTAAAGGTGTTGATCATAAATTACTTGGTTGGGAAATACTCTTAAAAATGTCTGAGCCAATTTCAAAAGTCACAGTGATAATTAATTTGATATATGTATTTAAATGGTTTGTTTATCTTCCTCAGGTAGACGCATGTTCCCAATAGTCAAGGTGTTTTTTAAAATTATAGTCATAAAGTCAGTAAATATTAGTCTTCTAGACCACAAAATGTAAGATTATTTTTTTTCCTTTCCTCTCTCTTAACCACCTCTGTGTGCTAAAAAGGTGTGTCTCCTTTAGGTGTCAGATTTTTCATTTTTTTTTTTTTTTTTTTACAACTGACACATATTTTGACTTCATGAGGAAATAAACCTTTCAATTTTTTGTTCACATCTCCAGTACACTGTGTACATAGCCTTATTTATCACAGGCTATTTATCATTTGCCTTGGAGCAGAACGAAATAACTGTTATTAAGTTGGCTTTCTGACAGGAAGCTTTGATGAGAATCTGGGGTTCGTTGGCAGTTAAATGCAAGATATTCACATATGTGTACATTCTTCAGAGAACATTAAGTTGGGTTGTTTTGTTCTGGTTTGTTGGGGGTTTTTCACTTGTGTCAATTAAGTGTGAGCAATATATTTTAAATACAAAGGTATAAACAACTTCTATAAATTTTTTAACTAATACTTGTACAGATCTTAAACATGTCGATCTTAATTTCACAGTGTCACACATCTATGAGGTTGTAGGAAAAGGCTGTTCTGGAAACTCTTTTCAGGCACTTGGTGAGATAGTAGACAATAAAGTAGATGTGAACATCAGGATTGCTGCCATTGTAAAAACTTACAGATGAGCATTTTCCAAGATACTGAGAAAAATACAGAGATTTCCATGAGAAATGCTGTAACCCATCTTATTCCACATGCTTAGTGAAAGATGAGTATCAGTGGGAATAATATAAAACAGTTTTCAAATAGGCAGGTCTTAGACAAGCCAGTCCAGGATAAGGCTTTTCTTTCCTTCATTTTCTTGACTCTGTGAAGGGTGTGTATAGTACAGAAAATTTCCAAAATCACTATTTGATTAGCAAAAAGAAAAATATTGTTGTATAACAGAATTAAAGCTGATTATTAATTAGGCTAAGAAACAACACATGCAGTAACTGCCATTTCTATAATTCATCATCTCTGTCTCTAAAAATTTTTAATAAATTCTCATACTTATTTAAATAATTTAAATTTTAAAATGTCATATTTATGTAACACATATGTACACACATGTCTCTTTGTATATATAAATATAAGTACATTTTAAGCGATAAATTTACTTATTTATTAATACTATATCTATTATGCACAGACATTTCATAGTCCTTCCATTTCTGTAAAGAACTATTTTATCGTATCTGTTAAGGCAAATAGTTGACTTCTTGGTGACAGGTAATGTACCTTTTCTGAACTTCCTACTCTTAGGCCCCTGGTATGCTGCAGCTAAATCATTTGTAACAGAAGTGGTTCTAATAACTAAGATTCACATGAGATGAAGATTTCATTTCTCAGTGACTTTACTAACACTGAAGATTAGGGTGGAGTGAGATAGCTCAGAACAAGAGGTATACAGGATAAACAAAGATTTGAGTCTGGACCTTTGTTTTGTGACAGATTGATCTGTTTGATGCGGCTACCACCTCTTTGGAAGAAAGTTATGTCAAAGCATCTTTCTGTACATTTTACTCTGTGTATTTAATGTTTAATTACTTTAATTTATAATGTATTAGAAAAAATGTGTTTTATCTTGCACCCAAATACAATCCCTTGTATCTTATTTATATATTTTGAAGTACTTAGAAATTATAGAGAAATGTGGTATCCGATACCAAACCAACCCAAAACTTCAGAAACAACCCTACCTTTGTGTTTTACTTTTAAAATAGATGCATGCATGTGTCAGTAGGATTAAAAAGAAAATACAAAAGTAAATCCCTGAAATTTTACGCTTAGTTGCATAATATTAGCAACTAAAATGTATATTCAAGCATTCAGAAAGCTGTTTTTCCTTTTATAGACAACCAAAAATATTCTGTGTTCAGTAGATTAGACTAAGTGAGCATCCCAAATGTGCTTTGACTTAATAAAGTAAAAAAAAAAAAAAAATAAAAAAAAAATTTAAAAAAATCATACTTCTCAATGTAGTTTGTAGATCTCTTTTATGGCTACATATAACCAATTCTCAAACAAATTTACCTTATATCTAGTTGATTACAATTCTTGACTTGAATCTGTGTGAACAGCCTTCTCAGCCATCTACAAAACCAACACTGAGAAATCCCATTCTCAAAAATCATTTAAATGAAGTGCAAGAATATTTTCAGATAGCCCAAACTGCATAAAAAACTTAATTACACAGTGTCCAGAAAAAACCCTGTGCATCAACGTGATATAAATAATGACATTAACATTAGTACTTTTAAGGCAAAAATCTGTCCTTAGACAACAGATTAGTTCCTCTCCACTACTAATTTGTTTAATTTAATGTTTGCCATATTTTGGTTTTAATGAAGGAAATAACATATGTATGCCTCTATCTGACATGTGTCTTCTGATAAAGACACAGGTGTTCCTAATATTAGTACTGTTAATTAGTGCCAGTCCTTGGTACCAGCAGCTCAATTTCTGCAGGCTTCAATATGGTCCCATAAATGTGAGAAGGGGCTCACTACAACTTGTATACTTTTTCCTAAAACAAGAAAAACTATTTGGTGGTTGGTAGCTGCAAAGGCTCACAAGGGAATAAATTAGCTACCTGTAAACTGGCATCATGCATAGGAACTCTATTTACAGTGGCTCCGAAAACAGATTGCACATGGCTGTGAATTGTAACATGTTTATATCAAAGGATGCATACGAGTGTGTATGTTCATATCAAGAGGTATACAAGTTGGCAGAAGCAACATGGCTGTTCCTTAATAGTTTCAGAATGTCAGTGAGATTTTTAGTTTTCAGTTGTGAAGCCATGAAAGATGAAAGGACCTTATCAGAGGGACAGTATCATTGCATCAGAGGGACAGCATCTCTAACGATGCAGAATGTATTCCCATTGTATTGCACTGCAGTGTGAGCAAAAGTGATGATGTATAGAATCCAGATCCACTATGTTTCTGTTCAGAGATTATAGTGTTATAGCTGAAAATTAAATGAAATAAAATTAAGAAAAATTGATACCTCAAAAAATGTTCAGTGTAAGTAAGGGGCAGGAACTTTTATTGCTAATTCCAGGCTCTAATTTAGAGAGGTGCAGATCTCTGCTTATTTTGTTGTTGGGGTTGTTTTTGGGATGTGTGGTTTTGGTTTTTTCCCCCATTTTGTTTTGTTTTCAATGTACACCGATAATGGAAAATTATAAATTTGTTGCAATAAAGTAGCCAGGCAAACAGTATTGCACTGACTCATTTCAGAGTGATATAAAGGGTAGCCGTATTTAACACGACCCAGGCCTGAAAATTCCACTTGGCAAGAAAACTGTCACTCCAAGGCACTACAATGTCCATTGCTGTAGTAGCTGAACACCATAAGACATATTTATAAAGTAAAACTTTTCTAGTCTTCTACTAATTGGTGGGGAGTTGAGAGTTTATGGTCAGCTTAAAGATGCTGACCTATCGATGAAGTTTGCTTGCTCCAGCTGCAGGAACAATTGCACTCACAGGCTTTTGTCCTTCTGGGGGACTTCAACCACTCCAACATCGGCTGGGAAATTAGCATGGTAAGCTGTAGGTAAAAGCTTAAAAAAAAAAACCAAAACACCCAAACACAAAGATATGGAAAGAAAGTGAGGAATTCTGTTTAGATTAGAGGGATTTGGAGCTGAAGAAAAACAGATATGTCAAGTGATCCTTAAGCTGAAGTTTGATACTGCTGGCTAAAAGAGTCTCTCCTGCTTTTACCTGCTATACATTGCACACTCCTGCCACTTCCCTAGCATCAGCTCTGGCATTTAACCTCATGTGATCTGAATCAGAGAACAAGACTAGCAGAAAAGGAATATTGACCTCGAACAACCCACTTTTACGATGACTTAGCTGCTTAAACGTTCTTCTTTTGAGTTCACAGAGACAGTGGAAAAGGCATAAGACAGAACACCTGGGACCAGAGAGAGCAAAAGGAGAAAAAGAGAGCCACTCCTTTTGTCTCTAGCTTGAGATCTTATCTGTAATATTAAAATGTTCTATAAATCTTAAATTTGTGAATTATTTGAATTCTTCAGAAGCACTACATTGAATCTTGTTAGATCTTGTGTTCCTTACTTTTCTTAATGTGCAGTGTCTCTTAATTTTTTTCAAGTGTGACATTAATACATTCTACATAAACTTCAAAGAGAAGATGGTATTTCTTATGACTTATCAAAAATTTCCCAAATTTTATAAACATGATTTATTTACTTAAGTTTCCTCTTTGCCTTCACATATATCAGGCTTGTCCTGATATATGTGGGATAAACTGTGGGATAAGATGCAAAGGTTAAACGTACAGGGTGCTAGCAAGGGTGACTCGCAAATGTGCCGCCTACACTGGAGCACACTTGCAGTCCTACAAAGACGAGGCAGGGACTCTGGAGGTAAACAAAAGCCAACAAGGAAACACCAATGAAATATCTCAAAGGAATTCAGGGGTGTTCCTCTAGGAAGGCAACGTGCTTGACAGCCCAGCCGAGGTTCCTTTACAGCAATGCAGGCAACATGGGCAAGAAACAGGAGTTGACAGCCACCATGCTACTAGAACCTAGTTGTTATTACTGAAACTTGGTGGGATAAATCCCATTATTCTGTTGGACACCAAGGAAGTCAGCTAATTTGGTACATAAAAATCAGAGGCAGCCTGGGCTGCAGTGGTCATGCATTGGCAGAGTTTTCAGTCCTGAGGGATGTAGGTCAGGCCAGGAGTGAAGTTAGGCCCCTTTCCGAACTTTCGGAAAGTATATTTGTAGCTTTTCAGGAAGATAGTCAGTGGAATCCTGTGGAAGACTGCCCTCAGGGACAAGGAAGTGTAACAGAGCTGGCAGATCTTTGTGGAAATCTTCATAGAGTACAAGAGCTAGCAATTCCCTGGAGCAAGAATCAAGCAAGGGAGTCAAGTGGCCAGCATGACTGAGTAGGGAACTGCTGGTCAGACTAAAGGGAAAGAAGTAAATGCACATGCAGTAGAAAATAGGACAGGTAACCTCAGAAGAGGATAATGATAAAATACAGTTGTGTAGGTATGGAATGTGAAAGTCCAAGATGAAGCTGGAAATGAACTTGGCAATGGAGATAAAGAATAACAAGCAGGGCTTCTATAGGTATGTTAACCAGAAAAAGAAGGTCAAAGAAAGTGTACCCCTGCTGATAAATAACACTGGTTAACCAGTAACAACAGATGAGGTGAAGGCTGAGGTACGCAACAAATTTTTTGCCTCATTCTTCAGGGATAACCTCTCTTCGTGCACGTCTCGAGAGGATGGAAAGCATGATGGGGATTGGGGAAGCAAAGTGCTTTGCACTGTAAGTAAAGGTCAGGATCACCACCTGAGGAACACAAATAAGTCTATGGGACCCAACAAGATGTGTCCCAGAGTCCTGAGGGAATTGGCTGATGTAGTTGCCAAGCCACTCTCTGTGATATTTGAAAAGTCATGGCAGTCAGGTGTAGTCCCAGGGGACTGGAAAAGGGGAAGCATTGCACCCATTTTTAAAAAGGGTAGAAAGACCCTGGGAACTACTAACCTGTCAGCCTCATGTCTGTGCATGGAAAGATGATGGAACAGATCCTCCTAGAAGCCATGCTAAGGCACATGAAGGACAAGTGATTCAAGACAGGCAGCATGAATTCACCGAGGGCAAGTCCTGCCTGACCAAGCTAGTGGCCTTCTATGATGGAGTGACTGCATCAGTGGACAAGGGAAGGGTTACAGATGTTATCTATCAGGACTTCTGTAAAGCTTTGACACGGTCTCCCACAATATCCTTCTCTTGAAACTGGAGAGAGATAGATTTGATGGGTGGACTGTTTGGTGGATAAGGAATTTGCTGGGTGGTCGCATCCAGAAGGCAGTGGTCAATGTCTCAGAGTCCCAGTGGACATGAGTGACAAGTGGTATCCCTCAGGGGTTTGTACTGGGACCAGTGTTATTTAGTTTCTTTATTGATGACATAGACAAAGGTATCGAGTGTACCCTCAGCACACTTGCAGATGACACCAAGCTGAGTATTGCAGTTGACACACCTGAAGGGATGTGGACAAACTTGAGAAGTGAGGTCATGGGAATCCTATGAGTGTTAACATTCCGAGTGCAAGGTACTGCACCTGGGTCGGGGCAACTCTCAGTATCAATACAGGCTGGGGAATGAACAGATCAAAAGTAACCAAGAAAGACTTGGGGATGCTGATGGATGAGAGACTGGACATGAGCTGGCAATGTGCACTTGCAGCCCAGAAAGCCAAAAGTGTCCTGGCCTGCATTAAAAGCAGTGTGGTCAGCAGGGCGAGGGAAATGATTCTGTCCCTCTACTCCGCTCTGGTGAGACCCCACCTGCAGTGCTGCAACAAGCTCTGGGGCCTCCAGCACAGGAAGGACATCAACCTGTTGGAGCAAGTTGAGAGGTAGGCCACCAAGATGATTAGCAGGATGGAGAATCTCTTCTCTGAAGAAAGGCTAAGAAAATTGGAATTTTTCAGCCTGGAGGAAAGAAGGCTACTACTGCCCTCCACAGCTGAAGGAGGACAACAAGAAAGAGGGAGAGAGAATATTTAGAAGGGCATGTAGTGATGTGACAAGGGGAATGGTTTTAAACTGAAAAAGTGTAGGTTTAGACTAGGTATTAGGAAGAAATTCTTTACTGTGAGGCTGGTGATGAACCGGAACAAGTTGACCTGAGAAGTTGAACCAGTCCCTTTGAACGTTCAAGGTCAGGCTGGATGGAGCTCTGAGCAACCTGCTCTAGTGGAAGGTGCCCCTGCCCATGGCAGGGAAGGGGAAACTAAATGATCTTCATGGTCCCTTTCAACCCAAACCATTCTATGATACTATGGTATACACAATATATACATATTTGGTTTTTATGTGACTGCTTATATTATATTTTAGGTGTTCATTGTACTTTCAGTCAGTAACAAAAAATAGTAGTAGTTGTAAATCGATATTTGAATTTTGCAGAGAGTATATACATTGGTCATGAAATGAAGACCATGCAGTGAGAGCCTACTGTAACATCTAGCTTGAAATCAGCAGAGCTGTACAAATTCAAAATAACCTCTTTAAAGTATCAGAGATGCAGCAAGTTGCTTGTAGAGTAGACATCTTTTTTGCTAAGAAAATGCTATCCATATTATATACATAGATAAATGTATAGACAAATGATACAAAAATTTAAGGAAAAAACACTAGTGATCTAAATAATATTCCTTTGGTGTTCCAATGTGTTTTTTTTTTTTATTCATTGGACGTCTGAAGTCTTAGAGCATGCCCTGATACTACTATGAAAGAGTTCTGCCTCATACCAAATGTAAAATCCTATAGATTTTCCTGATAAAAATGTAGTGCAAGCCTGTTGTAAATAAAAATTCTATACATGTCCTTAACAGAATGCATGTGCAAAACTGAAAGAAAAAAACCCGAATACTCCAAAGTTCTTGGAAAACACCCTGGAAAGATGCATATTTTTAATTATTTAACAAAAAGAACATTTTGACTTTTTCACCTTGATGGTTTAAGAAAGTGTTACTGGGCATTGAAAACTTATTTTATATTTTTATTTTCCTGAAAGGGATTTTTTTTTTTCTTGTAAGAAAATAATAAAGAACATAAATTGAGACAAAAATTCTGCTTATAAAAAAGTTAACCGTGTGCAGATGCTAACAGCTTTAGATGTTTTGAAATTCTTTAATTCTAGTGGCAAATACAAAAACAAATATAGGAAGTATTCTAGCCACAGGATTTTTGCTGTTATGCTTATTTTTACTAAAACGAATTCTAATTTTATATTTTAGTGGCAGAATATAGAATATGAACCTTTCAAATAAAATATTTATTTGAAATGTATCTTTATCTTAGAGCTAACTCAATAATTCATTTTCAAAGAGTGCAGATTAACAATTAGCATTTTGAAATTTTGCAAGTTAACAAAGTAGTTTTCATAAGCTTGTGTCAAAGTCAAGACAGTCATTCATAGCTTCTTTTTATAAATATCTGAAACCAGAGAAAATATGGAGAGGAGAAAATATAATTATTTCCTGCTGAAAAATGAAAGATGAGAGCTGACTCCCTTTAGTTGTTTATACACATCCGTAGATTAATGGTTACTGACATAAGCAAATTCAAAAATAGAAAATGTGATGGTTACTGCATTTGGCTCAGTTTCTTTCTCTCTTTTTTTTTTTTTTTTTACTTTAAGGCCTACTTGTTCTTCTAAGATCTTCCTATACAAAGTAAGAAACTGTTCTTGAGAAATATGTTAATGGTTATGTGATGCTGAAAACATCATGTAAGTAAAAATAATATCAGAATGGAGTGCAGTCTTACTTAAATGCAGTAGTAGTTGTGATGATTATAGACTCCCAAGAGATACTATAGAGAAAATGAACAATGATAATGGAACTTCTAAGAGAATAATTGTATAATTGTTGTTTCTGTATATACTACTACAGTCATAGACAATAGCACAGTAATAAAAATTGTAATGTTAATGCATTTCACCCTGTGTGTTTTACTGTAATTTCATCTCTCTTTTTCTTCATGTGTATGTCTTTTATATATATATATTATTTAGAGTAGCTGTTAAATACAATGCATATTTAATCATGTTATAATCCTGTATGCCTGAGTTGAAAATAGCCATATTTATATTTCATATATAACATTCTTGTATCAAACCTCATTGATCAGCTAAAGAAAACCTCTTGTATTCTATTTTTAATAAAAGTAGTATAATGGAAAAGTTGTATGTTCTAAATTTAGCCATTTAAAATGAGCTCCTCTATACTTATACAACTCTTTTTAGGTAGAAATCCGGAACTATGTTTGGCGTCTTTGGTTGGATACATAAAATCTAGAAAGAAGCAGTTAAGTTTGAAGAAATGACTATTAAGTTAAATTAGGCAGTCCCCTCTCTTAAGATCAATGCAAAGATTAAAAATATGTTGTGAAGCACTCATCAGACACATGCTAAAGATGCTTAATGAGATAAAAATTAACAAAGGCACAGAGGATGTAATATTGATCTTGGTGCCAAAAGAGATTGAATTCTACAGGACACCTCATTGCTAACCTCTCTTTTTAAAAGTTTCTTAATAAGTGGTTTTCAAAATTAGGTGGTCTTTCAATTTTTATTTCGTTTTATTTTGGGTTTTTTTAGCAATCTTGTTTTACTTGGAAAAATACTTGGACCATAGCTTACACTCAGGTAAGCCTTCAAGATGCAATTAGGAGATTTTAATTGTGGTCAGGGCTGTACTTTTCCTTCTACACGAAGAAGAAAAGATTTTTCTCACGATGCATAATACATACTTAGTTTCTCTGAAGTTTTTGTGTTTTTTGATAGGCAAGTCAGAATAAGATCATGCTTCAAATCCACCTGCTCTTCATTGTGATCGAGATTGCACCTTACAACTTTAGTATTCCATCAATTTAAAATGTTGAATGTCTTTTGTAAATTTACTTTCTATGTTATGTGTGGATTAACCTTTACGGGTCTTTCTAGACTTTTTTTTCTCAGTTTTTGGAATTATTTTTTATTGAATTAATTTACAAAGTCTGACATAAATCTCTGGATTCTTCCAGTCAACTCCACTATTCTTCAAAAACATAGCTACAGCCATTATTATCCTCCAGATCTTCAGTACAGTAGATGTTTTTAACGAGAAATTCCATGTTATTGAGTTTTAGAATCTTTTAAACTAACTTTCTCATTTAACTTTTTAAGTTAATGCCACTGTGAACATTTAGTGTGACCATTTCCGTAACATTTATCTGAAATGGCACTGCAGTCAGCTCACTTCAGTGGCTTTGATTGTTTCCAGTACTAACTTTGCTACACTTCATTTTAGGTAAATGATGGACTGGATATCATTTAGGCATAGCAAGGCTAATTTATTTATAGCTTGATGGCTGCACAAACGAGTGTGCAAATAAACATTCATATTTGCCCCAGGCTTGAATAGGTTGTGCTGAAAATCCATGTTATACTTTCACTGTTCTTACTACCAAACTAGTTAAACATGACTGAGATTTGCTCACTGGTACTAAAAATCACACATTCTGTCAGAGGTGTTGACTTACCATTTTCCCTTGTGTGCTCTAGACATAGTTATTCCAAGAAACAGTCAGTAACACACTGAGAAATACATGGTATGATATGTAATTTGAATAACAGATATACACACAGCTGGAAACATTGCTAGTGATGATTCCTCTTCAATTTATCAATCTCAGTGACATTTTCCTGAGCTTTCATAAATATCTGCTGTCATATTTGTTGGA
This sequence comes from Oxyruncus cristatus, assembly GCA_013399855.1. Taxonomy (NCBI): domain Eukaryota; kingdom Metazoa; phylum Chordata; class Aves; order Passeriformes; family Cotingidae; genus Oxyruncus; species Oxyruncus cristatus. Next base: position 319,546 of record VXAY01000768.1, on the reverse strand, counting down.
CTAGGCAAACATAATAAATATAATAGTCAAGAAAAAAATTGGGAAGAGGTAAAGAATTGGAATAAACTGGGATTTTCCCACAATTTTTGACTAGTTTATCATAAGTGTATCTATTTCTTAAAATGTATATAACATATATATAGTAATTTTTTCTTTCTTTCTTTTTTTTTTTTTTTTATTTCAGTGTATTTTCTGTCCTTTTCTTTCAGTTGCACTTATTTTCACAGCAATACTAGCCCTAATATGCATTGCTTAATCAATAATTTTTCACTTTGTTCTTCCTTCATGACTTGGCAGCCAGGGAAGCCAACCTTGTCCTAGGGCTCATCAAGCACAGCACTGCCAGCCAAAGGAGATGATTGTCCTGATGTAATGTGCAGCCTCATCTCAAGTATTGTGCAGTTTTGTGTGTCACAATATAAGAAAGAAATTAGAAAGACAGAAATTAGCATCTTTGGACACCATTAGAGAGGTGCCCAAAGCACAGAAAGTAGGGTTATGAGGATACTGAAGTAACTTGAGGGGAAGCTGTACGAGGAGCGGCTAAAGTCCCTTGGTCTGTTCAGCCTGGAGGAGAGGAGACTGAGGGGAGACCTTGTTACAGTCTACAACTTCCTCGTGAGGGGAAGAGGAGGGGCAGGCCCTGATCTCTTTGTGGCAAGCAGTGGCAGGACCTGAAGGAATGGCCTGAAGTTGTGTCAGGGGAGGTTTAGGCTGGATATTAGGAAAAGGTTCTTCACCCAAAGGATGACTGGGCACTGGAACTGGCTCCCCAGGGAAGTGTTCATAGTACCAAACCTCATTTCCTAAACTTAGAAAAGTAGGAATCGAACCAACACAGAAGGAATCAAAATCCTTCATACTCCCTTATATTATTTCCTAGTAGGATCAGCTAATTAAGCTATTGGGCCCATACCCCAAAAACAATGATTCAACTCCTTCACCTATTAATGAATGCCCAAGCCAAACTTATCTCCATCATAAGCCTACTGTTAGGAACAATCATCACAATCTCGAGTAACCACTGAATAATAGCATGAACCGGACTTGAAATTAACACCCTAGCTATCCTAGACAGAGTTCAAGAAGTGTTTGGACAATGCTCTCAGGAACATGTGATTCTCGGGGGTGTCTCATGCAGGGCCAGGAACTGAACGTTAGCGTCCCTGAGACTTCCCATTCCAGTGTTCCCTAAATGGAAAATCTCTATTTTTGCCTTTATATTGGAAACCAAAAGGCATTTTTTATTGTTTATGTCTTTTTTCCCAAGGAAAGGATATAAACTCTTCATCACAGTATAATCCACCTTTACTTGGGTCTTTTGTGGACACTTTCTCAGCTTAAAGTACACCATAATACTTACACTGTCATCCTCCTCATCAAATATAGACATTTCATAGACTTAATATTTCTCAGGCAGTGCCAAAGCACAGGATTTTATTTGGTTCTCTTCATGTGTCTCTATTTACTCTAATGAATGTGAACTAAGTGATAAGGTTAAACATGGCCACTATCTTTTTTGTCCAATCTCTTCCCAGAGAGTTGTTCCCTTACAAATGTATTTCAAATTAAATATGACAGGTGTACTGACAGAATTTTTCTTTCAGTGATTATCAGCAGAGAAAACTCTGAATGGAAAGGATTTCCCTATTTTCCATGTATCTTTAAAAGAAGCATACTTGGACTCTTCTCATTACACATACTAGTGTAGATGTTCCCTTGTCATTATTATAAAATAATATTTTATTTTTATAAAATATTTTCTAAANATAGCCTCAAAATTATACAATAAATTCCTGTTCTGTTGTACTCTTACTCTTCTCAGAGATAATTATTAGCTTCTGGAAATTATTTTACAAGTATGCATATTAATCACAAGAGTCAATGGGTATTTTATTGTCTCTCTTAGCAATGCCATCATCCTGGACTAATTTTGCAAACCATTACAATAATTCATGACAAATAAACAACTCCTGGGAATTTATCTGTAGTTGTTTCCCTTAGCCTATGCTTTTTATGCATACTCATCTTTTCAAAGAGACTGTCTTGGCTGCAAGAGAGTGGATCACTTAGGTAATCATGATAACTTCTGATGAATGTGTGCTGGTGAATATTATCTATCACTTTATATATTTAAACAAAACTCAGAGAATTGTTTTCCTTTTATGATATATTTCTCAGATAACTTCTAATGTAACTCCACATTTTTACTTTTCGGTTCAGCAATTATAAATAGCTGTAAGTTTTCAGCTATGAAGACAAATATTTTTGAGACAAAAAAAGTTCATTCTTTGGGGACAGAGTTCATATGGTATCAAAAAAGCCATGATGAAAAAGACAAGTCCCTATTAAAAAAACCCCAAACACCACCACAACAATCAATATTGATGCAAAAGAGTAAAAATAATTTAAAAAAAATACATTTGTAGGAACATATTTTGCATCATTTTCATATATGAATTGATTTACATACTTACATGCTTAAAGTTGTTTGTGTCTAAAGGTACAGAATTTTTTCAAAGCTTATACTTCAAAGTACAAAGATGATACATTATATGTAAGTGATATTCTCAGTTGCAACAAAACTATGTAGTAACTGATAAGACAACTCTATATGCTACATTCTTAGATGATTCTGCTGGTCTTAAAAGAGCAAAGAGTAGCTTATAGCATGGAAAACGGATTAAAAAGCAGATGAAGATGAAACAAATTAATAAAAGCAGGAACCAATCATTTATTATACTTTACTGGCTACAGAGATTGTTCCATGGATATTCAGAGAAGCTAGTAGCAAGTGTCTCAAATAAAATTACTTATAAGTTCCAAATCAGCTCAAACCCATTTGTATTTTACATAAGGATAAGGTTTTACCTACCAACTCCAGACATCTCCGGAATACTGGCGGTGTATATGTCCTTGGTGAATTTTGGTTCATTGTCATTGATATCATGGATTTTAATAATAAATTCAGACTCTGGCTCCACTTGTCTTCCAGTTTTTCTGTCTATAGCCTTGGCACGAAGCACATACAGGGACTTTTCTTCTCTGTCCAATTTCTTTGCAGCATGAATGTCTCCTGTATTTTCATCAATAACGAACAGACTGCCAGCCCCATCTCCTGTTAATATGTATTTTAAATTTCCATCTCCTTTATCTTGGTCAGTGTGTAGCTTCAGAGAGGTAGAAAAGAAGAATTCTATAAATATATGTATTGTTATTACAGACCAAATAATTCAGGATATATGAATACGTCTGTACAATCTTGACTATAATTGGGGTCAGCAGTGGTTATCTTCTGTTTCACTGTTGGAAAAATTGAAAATTTTAGACTCAGTCATACACAAAAAATAGCTCTTATCAAACTCATAAGGACACAGGAGGATGTAGAATATATTGGAACAGTATTTAAAATGACCAACTTAAAACAAAATATTGTATTTCTTTGAACAATCTGACCGGAAATGACCAGAACTCACCTTTTGGAAGATGACAGGGGGTGTAAAACTCCCAGGTAAATAATCCTTGCCTTCCCATTTACTGGTTGCTGATAAGGCAACCAGTTAACTTGAAACAACATAGAAGAAATGGATTAGAGCTTCTGAACTTCCACAAATCACCTAAAAATGTTCTGATTTAAGTAATTTATGTTTCTAGTTGTCTTCCTTTAATTTTTTTTCTTTTTTCCCTTTAGGAACATCTTACCTCAGTTAATTACTTCCTTCCTTCTAGTCCTCCCCACACAGAAGAAATAATTTTCAAGAACACTAGGAGGTAAATTTTCAAAGGATAAAGATGGGTTTAACAGTCCTTTTCCTACTCCACCTCTTGTTAAGGGTTCAAAACACTGTGACTGTGAACTTACAGGCACTGAATTTTTTTCCATATAGCACCATTATGAAAAAGTGCCTAAAACCAAAGACCGAACAAACCACTGAAGCTGACCCAGGCACTAGAAATTCTCACATAATGCTCTTTTTCAGAAGTCCATTTTTCTAATTACATTTGCAGGGACACATAATTCCTTTTTATAATCTTCAGCAGGATATTTTCCTTAGATATATGCTCATAGTCACATTTGGCCACAGATCAGTGACCTGAATGTTTATCAAATGTGGACAGAGCGTTATCCAAGCATCTTTTTACTTCTCTGAGTAGAAAAATGTAGTATATCATCAACCTGAGAAAATATCTGTAATCAGTATCAGAAAATACAGCATCATTAAAGGTATTACTCTAAATAGTCACTAGAGCAGTAAGCTATTTTCGCCACATCTTGCTTTGTTTCTGCCTTCCTGACAGTATTTACCTCACGAGCCACTGAAAATTTTTTATTACTCTACCTGTATGAAGGATGATTTCAACGGATTTTGTTCAAATTCTTCACTTTATTTTTTTTCCTTTATTTTCACCATGTAGTGTAACACTAGTCACCAAATATTATCTGGTTATTGTTTTGGGCTTCCAGAGGTAAGACCAGATGGGATGTCCACCCAGTTTTAACGCTTAATATAATCAGAGTACATATGTAATCAATAGCTGTGAAAATTATTAAGGATTGCAAACAGTGGGTTGAAACAGTTATATACAACATGCCTTTAGCACTCAAAAAAAGAAGTTCCTGTCAACTTGCAGCTCTACAGGTAATACAGAGAAAATAAACCTCAATACTTTTTGGGAATCTTGACACAGAATACAGAGCATTCAGTAATCAGTTTCGAAAGCCATGAAAAATATTTGACTTTTATATTCATGTTTGATTTAGCAGAAAATGAAGACATGTCAAATACAAAATATGGCATATTTCTTTCAGTCAGATGATTTTGTTTTGTGTTGCACAGGACAATTTCCTGTTCCTCAGAAACAGTGTACATCCTTCATGTTGAGATATTCCTCACCTTGTGACCTAAACATGCTTTTATCTTTTTTCTCAAGTTAGAAGATTTTTAAAATATGCCAAATAAGAATCAGATCTTCAGGACTGATGACTACCAGTTGAACTCAGCTTTCTCATGAAGACAAGTCAGCTTTTTTTGAGTCTTTAAAATGTCCAAATATTTGTTACAGTGTTGTTATGTGCCTCCCTACCAGGCTCAGCCAACCAGCCAGGGGTTCAGCCAGAGTAAAAACTGTGCCTAGGGACAGCATGAGGGATCAATCCCATGGGTAAGGAGAAGGGAAATAATTTGACATAAAGTTTTGTGAAGTTGAAACCCCTGAGAAAATAACATCCTTTCTCAACACTTAATATAAGGAAACACTTCTTGATTTTCACACTATGAGTCGTCACCGACTAATCAGTAATTTATTAAACTGTTTATAGTACTAACACTAGTCATGCACATGCTTACATTAGACATATAAGTTCTCAAAAGTTGTACATTCATTACTGAAGGAAAATATTGCACAGTTCCGAACTGAAAAAAAAGGAACGGGGTAGGAAGTAGAATGAGATTTTTACATTTGTCTTGATTTACAACATAAAGCTAAATTCTTTATTTAAATAAGCATATACAATATACATGGAATTTTATCAGAAATAATAATTACATAATAGGCATTTTATTGGAAATTATATTTGGAATTATATTTTAATGTGGTAAAGTGTGGTAGTAACATAGTTCATTTTTGAAAACCTGCTAAATGTTTTTCCCAGGCAGTTCTGCTGCCTAAAGAATCTTTCAGGGAACATAAATTAACTTGCAGTTAGCACAGAACTGATCATCTGCTAAAAAGAGGTCCTATATAGGAAAAGAGTATAGATGCAGATGAGTATTGGGCTGTGAAGGTAAATACTGTTACCTTGCCAATCTCATTTTGACTGCTCAGATGAGCAACTCTGCTTCTATTTAAGGGTCAACCACTTCTTGAAAGGGACAACAATAAGCAAGTAATGGGACCAGTGAACTTTACTATGCTAACAAGTGATTCTGACAAAGAAATCATATCTGTCCAGTGGCATTTCTTTACCCTGCTTCTCATAGACTCCTGGAGATTATGTTAATTTATTTTATCTGTCTTTCCAAACTAACTACAAAGATGCCAGATAGCTCAAACTGTGATGTGTATTTTAAGCTTCCTACTTATCTCATGTTTCTGTGAAATGATAAACAAAATTTTCAGGTATGATAAAATTGTGAATAGATAGTGATTTCCTAAGAATAAAGAGTTCCACCTTTTATTCCCATTTTATTATTAGAAAGATCACAGAAAGTTGAAATATTTTGGTTTGGTTTACTCTACGTGACCTTTTTTTCTCTATTTGGCATAGGGTAGGTTAACAAGCAAAAACCCTACATGGGTGGAAAAATGAACTTCCTTTCATCTTTCATCTTTCTTTCCTTTCTCATATCATAAATTGTTCATTCTGCATGTCAAAGAAGCATGAAACACTTTAATAAATGATAAAGAAAAAAAAACCCAAAAAATACCTCAAATCAAACTGACAAAGAAAAAGCCAAACAAAAGTGGATAATGTATTGAATTAGACATTATACATACATTGAGTACATAGTGACCACTTTGATAACAAATGCCAACCCTGTGAATCAATTTGAAACATGGTGGAATGAAGACATAACCCAGATGCACTGCTGAATATCTTGATTTCTTTATTCTTTTTCACATATTTCTCTTTCTGTAGTCTTCTGTGTGGCTGGCTAAACAGCTCTCCACACAACTTTTCCTGTGGATCATCAAAGACATTGGTAATGCTTATGGGAGTGATAATTAGCTATTTCTGTAACAATGTATGTCTGATAAATATGGGCATACTTATGAATGCTCTCTCAATCTTTTTTTATTTATTTACATAGGAAAAATGTTCATCTCAAATTAGTCTCTCTATCCAGTTTTGTGAAATTGCATTTTTTATGTGATGTGATAATTGAAATCCTGATGTTCTCAAAAATCTTGATATAAATTTACATGGGTCACTGTTACTGTAATTTCCAATAAATAAATGAGTAAACAAACAGCGGATTATCTCAGAGTTCTGTAGCATAATGCTATTTTCCCTAAATTAAATACCTTACTCCTTCAGCTTACACTTCACCCTTATACAGTACTCAATATTTGTCAACAAAAGGTGGTGGTTATAGGACATAACTTCTTGGTTGCAGAAAGTATCTAATTTGACTAGGCATTCTGTCTGAGCCTAATTCATGACTTCTCTCAAAACTGTTATTATCATACACTGTAGAGAAGATATTATCATTCTTTAAAACAAAAATATAGCTCATAAATTATCAAGTTCAGGAATTAGTATGGAATGGCAAATCAAAATATAGAGGAAAAAATAAAATAATGTTGCCTTAGAAAAGAGTTTCTTAAAGGTCCGTGTTTAAGAGTACTTGACTGTTTCTTATCAATTCAATTTTAAATTACTAAATTTCCCGTAAACTCTGCAGCTGATCTTTCTCAAGTATTTCTAATAAATAGTAAGTCTTTTCAAGTTAGGTAGACATATAATCAATGGAAGAGGGGAGAATCAATGGACATAGTTACCAAATTATATAGTGATATGAATGCTTTTTCTACATTTAGAAGCAAGAAATTACCTGACATCATTGAGTTTTCATTTTATTTGCAGTTTATTTCTGTAAAACTATTGTTGCAGAAGAAAAGGGAAAAAAAGAGCAAGAAGAGCTACTTATCACTAGCATGATTGTTATGAATAAATACAGTGAAAACATTTATTTGGTTGCCTAAATTCAGAAAAAAGGTATAATCTCTCTTTAAGAGAGGAGTGAGGGGAAAGTAAAGACACATCAGGAGAGGGTACACCCATGTTTATGTTGTGGTGGGCACTCTACTAATTCTTTCAACTTAGGTGGTTTACATTGTGCCTCCGTATCACGGTACAGAAAAAGGTTTATTACTTCAGATCTCTTACCTTCACTGCCTCCACCCACACAGCTGCCTGCAGCAGAGGAATCCTGATATCCCATGTTCTATTTTCTTGTAAATACTTTCTAGTAAATGTGAAAAATTTTCTCTCCTTACTTTCAAAATGAAGAAAATATGCGGAGAGGGTTGTTGTGGTCAAATGACCCCTTTTTAGTGGCACTAAATTGTCATATCTGCATATTTTAATGGGAGATGAAGACCACGATGATTTCCACATTGTCGTGGTGAAACTATTACCAGAACACAGGTCAACCTCTCCAAGGGTACATCAAAGAATCACGATTGCACTATCAGCAATCACAGTTTGAATGCGGATGTACATTGAAGGGCCAAATGGTGCAAATACCCAGCTTTAAAGTCAGAAGTATTGTATGGGGGTTTTTTCAGAGGTGTCATAAATTTACCAGATAGATAGGCAGGTGATTGAAATATCATCTGGAGGACAAGTGAATTCATGAGTATGCCCAGTCCCAGGCCTGAACATTTGAAACTCCAAACACTGTAGTATACTGGTCACACAGGAGAGTAATTGGAGGTTCCCATCTGTCTCCACTATTTTTTTTTGCTCTTCTCAGAATGTGACATGGAGGAATGAGAGGAAGATGCAGAACTGGGTCTTTTCTTGGCATGGGGAAGCAGTTCTGGATACCACACGTTAGATACAGTTACAGTGTGTTATCTTTCTTCCTGTGTTCACTGTCAAAGACATTTTCTTGTATATTGTGCAGTACTGTGCTTGGGTGTTCATCCTTACTTGCTATTTAATGTTATGTATAAGTAGAAGTTAAAAGTTCTTTGAGCAAAAGTCCTACAAGTTGCATTAGACAATTTTAATGTCCTCACAGTGTTTGTTAACTACATCCTGTAGAAGTGTGAATGTATTTTCATAATTTCTGTAATTTGCTATTTTAATCTAAAGGGTTTAATTCTTCTTTTGTATTACATCTGTGTGAAGCAATTTCTAAGGAATCTGCTCTACAGCAGTCTTTTCTATTATTTCTTTCCACTTCCACCAGTAAATTTAGATTGTATTTGTATTTACACAAAACATTGAAAATGTTAATGTTGAATTTTTGTATACCTGTATATGGATTCCAGATGTTTGGAGCAGTAGCCTGTTCACTAATTTTGGCTGCAATAGGGTTTTGTTTCAGTATGTATAATTCAAAGTCCTTTCTTAAAGGAGTATATTAGGGTTTACTTGCTGGGATTGTTTTCGTTCAGTTTCTTTCAGTTGAGGGAGGAATAACAGTAAAATGTGAAGTGTAAATGGTACTAGTTATTTTGGTTTGAGATTATCACAAGTCAGCAGAAGAAAAGTGGAAGCTATAAAAGACAAAGATTTTTCCTCCCTGTGAAAATGAAAATTGAACAGAGTTACATTGGTAGTGTCTTATTATACCAAATGTATTTCTATTTAAAGTTTTGATAAGCCATAATTCAGCTGTCCAATCTCTGCTCTTTTTTTATTTCATGTGGAACTTATGCTCCAGATGGAAAATATTCCTCCTCCCTCACAAAACCACTGTATATTCAGTCCCTTAGTTCCTGGTGTAGCTAAGGTGCTTCCACATAGAGTCATAGATTGTAAGGGACCCTAAAGATCATTTGGTTCCATCCCACATGTCATGGACAGTCATAACTTCACCTTGGCTACAAAGTTTTTTCCTTGAGTTTACCTCTCATAACATTGTTTTCTTTATAGCTTAAGGCAAAGGTTTCAGGCCATATATAACTTCAATTTGAATATATTTTTCATGAAATTATCATAATGAAGCATTAAAATAATAACTTGACAGCTACAAAATGTTGAGTTTTGGCTGTAATATACCCAGACCTACTGACTCTGGAAAATGTACAGAGAAACAATAATAGACTGTACATGGCATGAACTCTCAACCTGACGGAGTGTCATGAACTGTCAGATTTAGTATGATCTTTTCAAGTACGCTTATAACTTTTTGAATGTGAAAGCAATAAGCATAAATAATAAGCACTGGGAAGGAACAGGGAAGAATAAGCTATTCATAAGTTCCAAAGTGACCCTTTCTGAAACTAGCAGAAAATAAATTTCTTTATTTTTAAGATTCCTAAAACATCTTCTAATCACAGTTTTTAGCTAAAGCTCCTGTCCTGAGGGAAGAAACATGCTAAGTACTGGAAAACATACATATGTTTCTTCTACATAGTCATGTGTCTATTTACATCAATCTTCTATTCATATATGGTGATTATACTATGCTATTTATTCTGAACATTTGTGAAACACAAAGAAGTTGAATTTTCCAAGTCATCCCAATATGTAATAAAGTACAAATTGATTTGACCCCAGGAAACTTGACTGTAATTATTCCTCTAAGCTTACTGCAAGTAAAGAAGGTTATGTATATAGAGGTGAGAAAGAGACAGTATTTGTGAAAGAGGATGGATGAATATTACCTAAAACAAAACAGATCAATTCTTATCAAAAAATGAAAGTGTTGTACTTGAAATAAGAGCTTGTAGCATCCCAGCTAAACCTAAAATCTCTCACTGAGGGCTAGTGACAGGCAGAATATTAACCAGTGCCCCTACTGTATGATTTCAGACCTTTGGGAGATTCACAGGAGCTAGGATACATCATCAACAGCAGCTCAGCCAATATTCTCCTTAGCATTTTAACTAATTAAAAGCTCTGAAGTTATCTTAATTGCTGCAGTAGTTCTTCAGTGTAGATTGAAGTAGCAGTATAAGCATTGCTTGAATTTTCTATGTGTTTAATCAAAAGTTTTATGTAAGTGCTAAATGGCAATGTATTTACCTGACTTAATTTGTGACATCAGCACAAACTCCTTGATTAAACAGCCAAACTCCGTGTGTGATGGTAACCTAAGTGACTGTATATTAAACAAGGCAAATGACATTTACTTTTCTTATCTTCTGTTTTCCAGCATCTGGTTCTCGTGTTCAGCTGTCTATTGTTAGAAATTCTCTAGAGGATGATATTGTGAAAAACACTGCTGACATTAGCTGCAGATGCTGATTTTGACTTAGTAGGTAAGTGCAAATCTGGTTTCCTTTAAGGAAGGGTTCAGCAGAATTCTTAGTAGTCTTTTGGTTCTGATGATGCAAAGACAATATGGGGAAAGTCCATATATATATCCCTTTCCCCCTGTACCTAAGGGGGAAGTCCTGGAAACCAGAGCTGTATTTTCAAGCGTGTCCTTTTCCTGCACACCTTCTGTATCTCCTTTGCCTTAAATGCTAAGTTGTAGTCAAATCTGCAAAAGTGGTTGCATTCTTACTTCTGTACAAAGAACTGGATTTCAGAACACATAAATTTTTTTCTCTCTCTACTCTCCAAATCAGTGGCTGGGTTACAGGTTTTCAGCCTGATGAAAAGAGTCAAACTTTTTTTTTTTTTTATGCTTTGCTATACACTGTGATTTGTCTGTTCCATAACATGAGATACAGATTTACAGGAAGTGACTGTTGTTATCAATTGTGTCCACAGGTCAGAAATTATCACATCATAACATCAAGCACTGTCACTTTAATCAATCCCTGGAACAGGTGTTAAATCCATCATTATTTTAAAGGCTTCACAATAACAAAGGATATTTTTGTCATGGATTTCTCTCACCAGAAGCTCCTGATGAAATCTTGTCTGCGTGTGCAATATCTCTTGCTGTTTTAGATGTACTCAAAATCCAATGTAGGTCCAAAAGATGTGCACAGAGATAGACAGGAATAAAAGCTCTGGCCATGGAAGCAATATGGATTTGTCATATGGATAAGGATAATCCGTTACCCTCTGAAAAACTAATTGATCTGAGCTCAGCTCTACACTAATAAGCTTATAAGAAATACTCTAATAGGGGAGACCAATAGTTCTTCTAGCCAAGTGCTTTATCTCAGAAGCAATAGGAGATGCTGGTTTAAGAGAGTACTCAGTATGGCCACCATAATTTTTAATTATTTTACAGTCCTGTCCTTCCTGGCCCCAGCATCTAGAACCTGAAGATTAGAATAGACCTGTGTGTGGATTTGTGTCATGTTTTGTTTTGCTTTATGAACCTGATGTCCTTGGACTTGTATGGTTACCCATTGCTCTAACTTTGGACAAGAATTGCATTGATTGAATATACTGAATGTCATACTGTTTCTAGGGATGGGTCATCCACAATGACCTGAAGGACACATCAATTACAGGAGTAGTTTAGCACTTCTAGTCATAATTTTACATATATATATATGTATATATTTGTATGTATGCATATATATATGTATATATACACATATATATATACATATATACACACACATATATATATATATGTAGACAAATATCTATAGATCAGGACTGCATTATTTTAAAGAATTCGTACAGTACAAAGGAATGGTAAGATGTTGAGATATAAGCCAATACGATCAGCATCTTTTCTGGCTTTAAATGTGTAAACAGACTGTAAACAGGTTTGCAGCACCAAACAAACAAAACCAGACTGTTGTCCTGCTGACTCAAAGGAAGCAGATCCCAGAATACACATTTTTCCTAAGCTGTTCAACTATATGTAGTTTCCAGAAATATTCAAAAGATTTTGAGTTATTTACTATCCCTAAATCATATTTGCTTTTACATGAAAGCATTTCAAGCCTAAAAAATAATGTTGAGTTATTGATTCACAATGATCTCTATCACAAAACTTCACTTTAAAATTATGTATTTTTCCTATGATCCTGCCATGCAAACTGGTAAACTAAATATTTTGTGGACACTGTACACACTCTACAAAAATAAATTTGTTCATTCCTCAATATTCATTTCAGAATGCTATGGTTAAGTGGTGCCACTTTAGACATCTTAAATGTTTATCTAAAACTGAATTTTCCAATGAACAGTGGTAGAAGGTAGGTAAGGTCATTGCTTGACTTAAAACATTACTAAGGTCCTCTGCTACTGCTCATTTATTGGTAAAGTTAACCAAGAAAAAAAACCAAAAAAATCCACACAAGTTGATATTAGAGTATTATACGGTTTCTCTATCCTGCTGACTGTATTACAAATGTAAACTGCCATATCAACTGAAGAGTACTCAGTAAAAGTACACTATAGAGGTATCCATATCACGCCTTCATCAGCCTGAGTGAGATTCCCCTGCCCCATGCCTGCTCCAAGGCACATAGGCACATGCCTAACTTTTGGTAAAATCTGGGAAGAAGATTCTCAAAGATAGGAAGGTTTGTAATCAGGACAGGACTTAATAAGCACCAAGCCTCAAATTTGTCTTGTGATAATGCAGCTTTTTAAGTTAAGCTATTTTTTCAAGAAGAGTATGATGAAAACCAGTAGTTAGGAAAGGAATATTTAGGGTAACTTTTTTTTCTTTTTCTTATTTGTCACTGATTTTGTATTTACTGAAATTTTCTTTGCTTACTTGTATGCTTCTTTTAAATCTTGTCTCAAAATACCATCTTTAGAAGGTCATAACTGTAATGGGGGCAAAGACAAGGTGGTGTCTCAAATACTTAACAAAAGTACTTAACTTTCATGGCAAAACAGAAACTGACAAGTGTAATTCCATTTGGAAGGGGCCTGAGATGGGCTTCAGGTTCTGCATAAACCACAGGCTGATTATACCTTTCTGGATAAACATGAAGACTATGAAGACTTTGGTTTAGAGAAGAGGCAGGATAAGGCTGCCTGAGGCTTCAGACAAAAACTCCACGAAAAAGAAGTGTTGCCTAGACAAAAGAAGCCCAGCAGGAGGTGCATAAGGGAATAGCTAAATTATGAATAGTTTAACAGCAAGGATAATCAAAGCTTTTGCACATAGTTAGACCAGAAAAAAACCTGAAAATATTGATGTTAATTTTCTATTAAATTTATGAAAAAAAGGGTTTTTGGGGGAAACTGGAGTCTTCAGTGCTCACAGTCTCCATTCTTTGCTGAAATCCTTTGTTGTGTAAAGAATTGCTCTGTACTTTGGAAAAGCACACAGTACATAAAATAAAACCTGTTTTTTTTTTTTCCAATTATCCTATGACTTCATCTGGAGTCAAATGTTGACCATGGTCTTGTTAATCAGTTGGAGATAAGTTTTAAGAGAGAACTTGAGATTTTGTTAATATTCAAAATAAGGTATCAGGAGTGTTCTTTTTTTCTCTTTCTTTTTTTTTTCAACTTGATGAGAACTGTCCTTTCTTGTCTGGACCTCTGAAAATACATAAGCCTTTCCATTATGTTAAATTTGTCCCTATACATTGGCTATTCAGTTCTGCATCTAACTGTTGTCATTGACTCACTCTCTGACCTCAAATCACTGTTTCAGCAATTTTGCTGCATTTTCTCCTCAGTAGAACAGATATTATGGAATTGCCTGTCTCACAATAGGTACTGCTCATTTAATGGAAAATACTTTGATTTATTTTATTGAATGATACTTATGGAAGTGGAAATTATTAAAAATAATCCTAGCATTATTATTATAACATTTTACTTATCCTGTTCTCTTTTATCCTCATCAAAGGGATCAACATAAATCCTTTCTTTATCCTGAAGATAAAACAGTGTTATATATAGGTATATATAGTTTTCTCATAGTTTTTTAGGAGCATAGAATGACTTTAAACTCTGGGAAACTTTGTTTTTTCTTTTTCTTTTACACACTTTGAAGTTAGACCAGATTTAGCCACCTGAAATACAAAGAAAATTTACTGCAATACCACTATTAAGATGAAAACAGAATGAGTGATTCCTGTCTCCATCAGTACTTTTGAAGGACTAAAGAATTTTTTCTGCTATAGATTCACATTTTGCCCTTCGCTTCATGTCTTTTTGCACGTGGTTCTAAAATTTCATATGGAATGAGTGAGAATCAGACTGTTACCTCTTCAATTCCATTGCTAGCCTTTACAGAGATAAACATATTTGAATGTTCAGTGAAACTTAGAAAGATAGTTAAAAAAACACCGTTTTAATAATTGGGTTTGCTTTTTTGTAACAACCTTGCTTCCATTTACTTCAGTGACAATATATACAGAAATACTTGCTCCCATACCAAATTTCTTTTTAAATTTCATTTTATTGTCCACATCACTTTTTTATATATAATATAGGTTTCAAATTAAAGGTAAATATACAGGCTTATTTAAGTCACTTGTTTTACACAGAACCTATGGCATTTTTTCCATTTTTTTTTTTTTTTAATTATTGTGGACCTTTAGTCTCACCATTTTAAAGGCAAATGCAACAGTGCTAGAGAGACAAGGTAAGCAAACACTTTCAAAATTTTATTTTTCATTTGCTAATTTGGTCCTATCAGTCAGCCACCTGACCCAGTTATATATGAAGAATAACACTCTGCTACCTCCTGGTATTTGACAGTGTTTATTCATCACAAATGCTTATTAAAAAGAAAAATTTGTTTACTTCCACAATCCCTGTAAGACTGAACCATCAGAAAAGCACCATTTTTAAAATTTGAATTAGTACTTGCAACATTTTTATCAGTTTGATATATTAGTGTTAATTCCACTTAAGCTGTGTAGAAGTTGTAAACTAGAACTTTTTTATAAGAACCATATTTACTCTCAATATTTGGAAATGTAATTTATTTCAACTCTTAACCAGAAATATGTAGCAACAACTGGAAGGTCAAGGGGCAAAAATGGCTACAGGTGTTGACAACAATCACAAATTTTAAGTTAAATCGATGCATTTTATGAATTCTTGAATATAAGTATAACAATATTCCACTTAGTATTTCTGTCTTTGTTATTGTTAGACAACAGGCAAAGTTAAAGCTGTCATTTGTATCACAAATTCAAACATTCAAGCACTGTTCACCAAGTAAGCAGATATTAAATATTTGGTTCTGTATTTTCTTCCTCTTCATAGTGTGTCCTGATATATTATTCAACCCAATACTTAATGGCTGTTTTCATTATATTTCTGAGCTTTTTTTGCAATATTGTGCAGGAACCCCTCATACATAGACATGTTAAGAGGAAAAGCTCATTAGAGAAGTATTAGTAATTACATTTTACAGAGGAAAAAAAATATATAAAGCAAAAATTTAATCGAACTTTATTGATAATTATTTTCAGCATCATCAAGTATTTATTATACCAATTATTATTTTTTATGGGAATATCTAGGCTAAAAATTTACACCTGTAGCTGAATTAACCATTCCAAAGACCTCTTTGAGATTTTGCTAGGAGTTTTACAAGTAAAACAAGGGAGAATTTTTCCTTAGGTTCCTTCTACAGAAATGGAGAATACTAACAGAAATTTCTCTTTTATTAAGGAACTCATTTAATGTTATCAGCCTGGCTGTCATTTCTTCACACTCACAGTTTGACAAAAACAGTATAGTGACTTCCATCTGAAATGGGCATACTTCCCTAAAATGTGAAGCAAGACAGGGAGGAATTGGTAACTTTTAAAATGTTCATGGAGGCTGTAATGCTTTCTCATTATTTTTATTAAATTCTGCTGTGTAAAAAATATAAAAGAGAGATTTCACCAATGCCTTAACCTTAGATTGATGTAATAGTGACCAGAAGTTACCCAAGTGTATTTGTGCTGCTACAGCAATACATACAGCAACGATATGTTTGTAATTCTGTATTTCTGTAACTGATGAGAGATCACAAGTTCCTCTTTTGATTGATGGCCGGCATAGTGCTAAATTGACTAATGACATGAACTAGACCATCTTTTTTTTTTTTAACCTTTCAGAAGACTGAAACGTGTGATGAATCCTTCAACAGACAGGATTTGATGCATTGGGCACATACAGAAATAAAAGACTTGCTCTTCTTGGCAGTTGTTTGTTGACAGCTTCCCTATTTGTCATCAAGGTGACTATTCATAAACCCATGTCCGACAGACAAGACATTGCACAACACCATCCTCCAATGCAGTCAAATTGATCTTTTTAGGTAGTCATACATTGTTTTGTTCTGATGGCGTTTGCGCTGCTTTTATCAACAGGCTGGCAGGTATCACTAAACCATAATATAGACAAAACACTTCCCCTCTTCAGAATCTCTCCCCTAATGTAATCAATGGAATAAACAAACAAAATAACGAAAAATATCTTGTGAAATACATTTTCCTCACCCTCTCACCTTTCCATGCACAATAAATGATTGCCTGATAACAGATAATGATAGGTCTGCAGATTGCCAGAAATCTACTCTTTCCAGGCTTAAAGCTGCAAGGCTGAGAAATATCAGTCCATGAAGGTGTAAAAAGATAGGGCTATTCTACAAATGACAACTTCCTAAAGAACCAAGTTCCGGAGCCAGCCAGGTCTTGGATGCAGACTTTCTTCAGCCTTTTCACATAAGGAGCTTGACAAGAACAAGAGCCTTTTAAGCTCAGAAAAGCCGCTTTTTATTAAAATGAAAATTATATTTTAAATGTAATTTAAAGCTGGAAATTATCACTGGAGACCGAAGAGGACTCCATTTTCCATGCTCATTGTGCCTTTAAATCAGCTGCTTCTACTTCAAGACTAATTTTTTATTAGCTTGTCAACACTCTCAATCCCAGCAAACTCCACTGGGGGGCCTTCACTATGCAGGCCCCTCACCTCCATTACTGTTTTTCTGTCCCATCCCACTTGTGCTCTGAGCACACTCAGGAGATCCCCAGGGAAGGGAAGCTGTGACTAAGCCAAAATGAAGCACTGTAGTGAACTATAAACTAAACTCCAAGCAATAGCCTTTACTACACTGGGTGTTGGGTGTGCATAATTTTTTTTCCAAGAAGAAGCAGGGAGGGAGAGAGGAAAAAGGGAAAGGAATTGCAGAATTATTGTCATTTTGCCTTTGTTGAATTGTCTTACATTGGCTTTGGCTTTAAAAAAGCTCAGTAATTTTTTAGATGCATTTATGCCACAGATGAAATTTTTAGTTAAGGTTACTAAATTTAAAGAAATTATCTTGCAAATTCTTATTTTTTTCATTAAGTGCAAAAAATCTATAAAGGCACATATTTGGCAGCTTTTTTGCTTTTTTTTTGTTTTTAACTGAAAGTCATTCCACACTGGATGTTCTGTCCCAGAAGAGGATAGGGAAGGAGAAGGGACAAGGAAATGGAAAAAGGAATGAAAAAGAGAAAGGGAAAAGTTGACTATAAGAGGTTTGAGGATTTCCTTATTTCTTATCTCTTTAGATGTATTATTTGGTTTATTGCTTGCTTGGTTGGTTGGTTTTGGTTTTGGTTTTGTTTTTTTTCCCCCCCACAATCAGCCCAACTAATTTAGCAATTGAACTTGAAAAACACACGCAGAATCCTTGAGGGGAAAACGGACAGGGCCCAAAAGAGGTATCCATCCTCCTGCCTCCAGGTAGGATCAATGCCAACTTTCTGGCATGTGTTTTTTTCAGTTTGTCATGAAAACCTCCAGTACGAAGATAATTCTGCTTCTCTGAGCATTTTTTACCTAGTACTTCACTGTATTGACTGTATTTACTATCAAAAACTTTTTCCTGATGGTGAATGTAAATCAATCTTGTGACAATATGAACCCAACTTCTTGCCCTGAACATGACAAGAACTTCAGATTGTTTTTTTAGCAGTCTTTTATGTGGTTGAAGAAACAGAAGCTGTCAGATCTCATGACAGCTGCTCCATCTGTACCAAACAATGCCAACTCACTCTTGTTATTCATGTCTTTGAAGTCTCTGATCATTGCAGTTGTTTTCAGAAATAATTCTTTACTTTGTGAAATATGATGTTCAAATTTGACAGCAAAATTCTAGCTTAGGCCTATTATTGCAATGTTACATTCCAGTTTTTTTGTATTTAAACTGTTTATACTTGGATTACGCATGATGTGATCAGATCTCGTCAAACTTCAATTAAAAATGTATTTAGGTTATCAGAAATGAACTATTGTCCTTCCTTCAAAACAAAACAGTTCTATCGTGTTTGGAAGATGTTACAATTCTCTTTCATAATTTTTCTTTCTTCCCTGGCCCTCCAGCCTTCTTTTTAAAAGTAGCAATGAAATTTTATTGAAAACTTTGGTTTTTAATATTTTTTGACTAAAATAAATTTTACTTCAACAATTTTCAATGAGGTTTATGTTGGAAGACTTCAGAAAATAAATTATTTTTAAACAAGTAAAGCTATGGCTCTTAAGTGGTTTGGTTTTGTATGTAAGACAGGGACTTGTTATGGCACTTTTTAAACCTTTTTTTTGTTTGTTGGCCTGTTTCAATTTTATTTAGGAAATACATCTGCCTAGAGATATAACTGCTTGAAACTAGACTAAATATTTGTTGAAGAAATGTACTAACTGAAGAATGCAATGTAAGTGATGATACTTTATCAATTTATCAATCAAATAGATTTTCTGTATTTTTTTTAAATATTGGTCAGAATTTTTCTCATTGCTTTGATATTTTCTGTCCTTACTTTTTTTTTCCTTTCTGTTTTAATACATCATTATTTCCTTGTATTTATTCAAATACAAGGAAAAACTTGAGGTCTGAGAGAGGAAAGTAAAGACAAAAGGAGGAGACAGAGGAGACCCCAGTAATTTTTCTTTTATTTAATCTTAAACTATTGATTTTACTTTAATAGCAGAGATTCTAATGAATATGTATTATTAAATCTTCTTCAAAAGTTGGAGTTTATAAGATGACTTTGGGATATAGTGCATACTAGATGGAACATATTAAGATTATGATTAAATCTGCCCCCAGTTGAATTGTACTTCTAAATGATTGTGTGTCAGCAGCATATGATTAGGGTTTTATGATTTTGTTGTTTTCTTGAAACTTACCACACTGCTAAGTTAAAAGATATCAAAAAACATGCTTTTTTTAGCAGCACTTATGTGCTGTACTCACTGCAACAGTTTTACAAGTGGGACAAGCGGGATGAAGATACAACAAAGTAGAGGGCACGCTTGAAAGACTTAAAGGATAATGCACCTGCGTGTTCTCTCATCCTAAGGATAGGTGATTCTTAAACTGACTGTATGGAGGGAAAATAACAAATGCTGTAAGGAAATCCCTATGGATAAATTGTATAAATTAATTAAAGTCACAAGTCCAAAAGTTCTTTTTCATATTCTGAAGGCAAGATTAAGATAAAAATTCATTACATAAAGAAAATAATATTAGGTACTATTAAAAACTATTATGGATGAGAACATTATGATTCAGGATGGGGTAATTGAAGTTACTGCCAATTTGGGCACTGTAGTGTTGTCAAGAGTCAGCTCAGTGGGTGGCGTGTTTGGGCCATAAACTTCTTCCTCCCAGACTGCTCAAAGCAGAGGCTGAGTATGGCCAAGACCTCAGCAATATGTTGAGAAGACATTAATGAATGGGTATAAGACTAAAGAAGGAAGGATTTTACTGATCCCATTTTATGACTTTCCTGTCGCTTTGCATATTAAGAAGGAGCCTGCTCTGGAATTCTGTGGTGTACCAAAGGCAGACAGCAAAGTGTTGTGAAATAATATTTTCAGGTATTAGTACATTTTCATTCTATATTTACAAGGAAGTACTATCCAATTCCATTAAATAAGAAAAAAAACCCAAAATGTACAGTACAAAGGGGAAATAGAGTGAAGTTTTGTACTAAATAACAGCAAGTCTGTTGGTAATTCAGTGAGACTTCTTTAGTAGTTACGTGAAGTTCTTTTAGTTTTGTCTCTCTCTTTTCTGTAAGGCAGACTGCAGTAGCATACAACCTCATTTGTAGATGTCTGAATATTTTTAAATGCAGGCTACAAGAAATAAATGATTGTATTTAATATGTGTTATATCCTACCCCACCCAAACCCAAAACAAACCCTCCCACCAAAGAACACGCACACTGATTATTTTTATTTTCACTTTATATTTCTTATGAAGACACACTGAAAGATGTCGTGAATCAAATTCATTGGTTAGATGGAGGTAGAACAGAGATTTTTGTTCAGTTTGCATCCAATCTAAATGATGCTTATAACATGCAAAACCTACTTAATTTTTTTATGGAAGTTATTAAAAAGGAGTTTATTCATGGAGGAACTAATTTTGAACAGTGTAATTTATTTTTTATTTGATTTTGTATTTCCCCTGTTAACATGAGAGAGAAAAGTTGCAGGTAGCTTACAAATTGTTTGTATTCCTATCTGTTTCTTCAATTTAAAATTCTGGGATATAGCAGGTGTTTGATTGTGAAGCTTATGATTTGGTCCAACATATATTGCATGGAACTTCACACATTATTTGCCTATCAAGATTTGATTAAGCAGCCTTTGGTTAGCGTAGTACTTGTTTAATATAGGGAGAGACTAAATTCCATGTAAAAAATGTAATTGAATGACTTACAGAAGGAAAAATCCCATCCCTTGAAATCATTTCAGTATATTGTTGCAAAATAGAAAAGACTGTGTTTTCCAAAATGGTTGATGATTTTGCTTAGGCCTATTTATTTTTGTCTAGGGATATATCATAATGACAGAGTTAAAGGTTTTCCTCATTTTGTACAAATGATGTCCATTCAGTGTGTATCAGGTATGTCATGTAGAAATGGAGACACATAGAATCAATATTATCTTTGGAAAATAAAACTGATTGTTCCTCAAAGGCTACTTGGTAAGAGCCTTCTGTGTATTTTATTAGTTTTTTCTTTAATTAATGAACATCATCCTCATCAACATTTTAATACTTCCTGAGTTGCATGTGCTTTTTTTTAGATTGTTGTCTCTTTGTAGTGTTTGTTAGTAAGTGAATACATTTGATAGGCTTTTCTCATAGAAAGTTAGTTTTAACTTTCATTTCTTAGGTTCTGCATGGGGCTTAAAGTTAGTAGCAGCAGAGAAGTTGGATCTATTGATCCTCACTAGTGAAAGAAAAGGAGATTCCAGAAACCAAAGAATGACACAGTACGATATACAGCCAGGTGTTTATTTTCTCAACACCTTTATATTTCACAAAAATACTTATCAATTTGGTTTTCTTCCTTTAAAAAGAAAATAATCTCATAAATTTAACTCTGAATGCTGTATTGTAATCAACTTCTTAGTAGGCAGAATGAGTTACAATTCCTCTCACTACATCTGCTGAAAATTCCTCGTGTTAACGATCTCATTGAAATATTTAGCATTCACACTAGGTAACAGGCATCTTGAAAGAATATAGCCATTTATATGTTTTAGAATTTACTTTTTCTTCTTGGCTAAGTTTTTAAGCAGGACTCTGATACTACTTACCTTACCTGTGTCTGAGTGAATATTTCAGTTGCAAACTCCCTAGAG
Source organism: Oxyruncus cristatus (assembly GCA_013399855.1). NCBI lineage: Eukaryota > Metazoa > Chordata > Aves > Passeriformes > Cotingidae > Oxyruncus > Oxyruncus cristatus. The sequence continues at coordinate 297,384 of VXAY01000768.1, read as the reverse complement.
CAATGTTTATCTCCCTGTGCATTTTTTAAACAATATTTAGCATTATGGATCCACTGGTTTCTCTAAGTATTTCCTGAATATAATTTAAAAGGATAAGAGGACAAAGGATACCATAAGCAGTGCTTGCATTTTTTGCAGCTATGAGTAGTAGGACCCAACAAATTTAAAGACTTCCTGTATATGAGACAGATGGATCCTCTGAATTGAGAGAAGAAAAGAAAGATGAGGGACGGATATACTGTAAGTTGTCTGGATTTACCTTGACTGCCATCACTTTCACAAGCAATTGTTCTGCATATATGCCCTGTCCTCGAAGGGTGGTTGTTCTCTGAGAAATTTCCTTACTAAAATTGCTCTAGCCGTCAAACCTTTTGGCAGCTGTTGAATGCTGACTTCCTTTGCTCATCAAACAATATTTTCAATTTCTTCCAAGTATATTAGATGCACTTAGTGGCCTGTATGTCACCTATCATCACTATCACCGTCTTTGCCTAAAAGTTATCTAATGTAATTAGCACAATAAGCTCTGTTCTAGCTGTTCAGGGTCCATTAACACTGTGTTAGCTCTGTTAGCAGTCTGTGAGCCATGCACCAGGTTTGCATGGAGCTGGGTTTTTCATCTACCTTGCAAGTACACCAGAGATCTCTTTTTTAGTTACTTCTTTTCACAGGATGAGACCTACCAATTCAGATAAACGAGATGTGATTTCATTTGCCAGCTCTAAGTGCTTAGATTAGTTTGGTGTGCAGGAAAGAAATAAAAAATCAGGCATGGAGCTGTCCATGCAGACCACAGGATGAGAGTTGTCCCAGTAAAACTAATCCTTGGCCTTAGTTATGGGGAAAGAAATCCTGGGGCTACTTGGCTAGTGAGGCCATTGGCTGACAACAGCCTAAAATGGGCTGGCGTCTGAGCGGTAAGAATGAGAGGTGTGTGGATGTCACAGAATAGCTCCCCATTCAATGTACCCATCCTTCTTAGGAAACAAATCTTATCTCATTATGTCATACTGAGTGATCCTCCCCCACTGCCAATAACAGAATGCACTCATAACGAAATAAAACTTCAATAAAGTAGCATTAGTAACAAAACACATTCAATGACCTAACAGATAAAAATTGCATGACACTTGAACTAGAGTAGGAAAAATAATTTTTTAGTATTATGGCTATGATCCCTTAGAAGTTTATTTTCTGATAGTTTCTTAATTCAGTTTATTTGATTTTTAGCGCTATATTTATTATTCTACCCCAGTAATCCATTTGCCTGTGCATATCCATATTAAAAAGGGACTGGATAAGAATATTTGCTATGAACTAGTACCCATGGATTGGAATAAAAGTGTTATTTCTTCACACATACCAATTTGCTAATTATCATCACTTTGAGCAGGAGAATAGTAAACCTGAGATTTAAGCCCTCCTCGGAATAATATTGTTCAAAGAAGTTGTTGTTTTTTTTTTTTTTCTTTAAAAAAGATTCTTTATTTGACTTCTTTTGTAGCAGCTTCTCTTGGTGCTGTATGTCACATGTACCTAGGATAATTTGAACTAACTCAAACAGATTTACCATGGTTTTATACCACAGAGGAGAGAACTATGATAATTTCATCATGTTATAAAATGTTATAAAATTTATGCAACCGTATGGAGTTCATCACTTCAATGCAACTCCTTCTCTTTGGAACAGAGTGTAATATTTGGGGTGATTTCCATCTCTTTAGAGAATCAGTGATGTTGACCTCTCTCAGGGTCTTTGTGCAATATTTAGCAGCGATGTATGAAAAATCCCAAGAAGTTGCCTGAGTTACGAGGGAAACAGCTCAGATAAAACAGCTGTATAGTGATTTGTTTTTCTTCCTGGACTTAACTCTATAGTGATAAAGATTCAATGGCTTTTAGTTAATTTTGGAATAAGTGCAGAGCAAGTTTGCATCTGTAGCAATGTACCATGTAGGCATTCCTTGTGTGAAACAGATATGGTGGTGACAGGCTTGGGGTAAGCTTAATGTATTTCAGTGTTAGAGTGGTTTGGAATCATTCATTTATAGCAGTGGCACTGAAAATGGAATCAGCTCTTATGTTTGACACTTCTCCTCTACGAGAGCTTTCTATTAAGAAAAAATAATTCTGTGCATCTAGGTAGAACTTACAGTTATGGAGTTCTGTATTATCATGTACCTTCTTGTATGTTATCTTGGCAAGTCTACTCCATACTAAATTTTACTTGCAAACAATTTTTTTAAGAAGTATCTCTATGCAATTAGTTCACTCTTTATTGAAGACCCCTTTTCCTACAACAAATCTTCCTATTTTACAGACTGATATACAGATCTAGCAATAAGATTATTTGCTCTCATTTCTGCTACTACAAGTCAGAATTTCTTTCACTGAAAACAAAATTCTATGGTGTAGTGTTGGTATAAACAAGGTCAGAATCAAGTTCATATTACCATGGTTAGCTTCTTCGACATTGGTTTCTTAATAGAGAAAGATGATTTTCACATTTTCCAGATGACCCTGTTTCCCATGACCAGAGACACTAGTTAATGTTCAGAAACATTTTGGAACTTTTGACTACGAATGTCTCGGTCAAATTTGTATCTAGGCACCCAAAAATGAGAGAGCTATCTGACAATAAGAGGCAGTGACAACACTGGGGATAAATGACAGAAACTGAAAAGGACATTTTTTACCTTAAGCCATTAAGATAGACATTTCCTTAATTTTTCAGTCATTCTGAATGTATTCTAGATCTTTACCAAGTTTATTTGGTTATAACAAACCACAAGTCAGACTTGTGGATGGTGAGACTCCATGAAGGACTAAATATCTGGAAATATTTGAGTCATGTGCTATCAGAAAAGGTAGGACTGCAGACAACCGTAATTCAGAGGTGCCATTGCTGGCAATAGAAGATGTAGATAGATCTCAAAGAATGTAAAGTCCTTCCACTCATTAACTAAAGATATCAGTTTATTTCAGAAGTGATGAAAAACAGGTTTTTTTCCCCTCCGACACTTCATCCATACTTGGAATTGTGGACAGACAGCAATTTTATTATTAATAGAATTCTAGATTTCACTTGAGGAAGCCCAGAATACTAGCAAATGCCTCAAGGTAGATGAATGAGGGCATAACTTTTCTATTCCCTTATTTAATATTTATGTTTAACAGTTGAAAAAGTGATAAAACTTGCATAGGCATATGTAGTAAGAAATTGGAACGTTTTAGTCTGAACAGTTTCCTATTTTCTTTTCACTGAACTACTTCACTTCTCTCACAACTTCTAACAATCATGGAAACCCCAGGGGGTCTGCGGTGTGTTTTGACTTAATGAGAAATTGGGACCACTGCTGTATAAAAAGAAAAACAGCTGTGAAGAAGGAGTGAAATTACCAAGGGTGTCAGATGCATCACCTTCAAAGAATCCTTTAAACACAAGGCTTACCTTGCCCACGTATTGAGTATCTGGACCTGTGTACTCCTCCAGCAAGAAAAATTGATTCCACATCCAACCACGCTTGGTGCGGTGCAGCGTTTTTCCATCATTCTCTGACAATCCTGTTATCCTTTCACTGTTTGAGTGCTTGTTAGTCCTTTTTTGGGATGGTATCATGTGAATCACATGAAACATACAGCTCCAAAGCAAAACTGTCGGGAAGGAGTAAGTCCTCATCATTTACAGAGATGCTGTTAGCCTCCACTCCTCTAATAATTCACCAGAAAACTTTTTTTCAAATGTTATATTCCTCTTGTAAGTAGAACCTAGGGGATGGAGAAAAGTATTTGGGTAAGTTGCAACTTTTCCCTGAGGAAACAGGAACACAGTCTGGTGATCACAACAATACCTCTTGTGAGTGATAAATAATCATAAAAATTACTCAGAGAGTTTGAGGTCAAGTTCTTTAATGTCTTTTTCATCTTTTTGTGGTTCACTCTCTCACATGGTATATAGACATTGATTTAAAACACAATCTGAGTATCATACTTCATCTGAAAACTTATCTACCAGAAGCATCCTGACACAAGGAAACAGTCCAAATAATAGGAAACCTTCCAAACTAATCTCTCTCAGTTCAGTTTAATGCTATCCTCCCTTATTATCTGTTCAGAACTGTGTGCAAATCTGCATTGTCTGTTACTTCGTGATTAATAAAACCCATTCTTCCCCTTTGTTAACCCCCGATTTTCCAGTGTTACCCTCTATGTCTGTAGAAAGGAACTCATAAAATTAAATTTATAAAGTATTACTAATGCCTTTAACAGGCTCTTTGAACAAGAAAGAAAATTACTTTTTAGATAATTGTGGGTTCATAGGAATTCTTCTGGGGTTAAAAAAACTCTGCATTTGGAACAGAATTCTCCATTTGGAATGTATTTGTTTTTCCCTGAATCTTGGATGAATGAATGGGAATTTTCATGATATAGAACCTTACTGTAATTTTCTGAAAATGGCTCTGATGGTTTGTGTGGAAGTTTGTAAGCAATATTTAATCAAACCAAATTAAACTCATACTCTTTATCTGGCAGTACAGCTTAGGTGCCTGATGTCCCAGTCTTTTCCATCAACTTTTTCATGTTAAGCCTGTTTTTGTGTTAGGATATCTTTCGCTGAGCTGTCACTGTATATTACAGAAATCATAGGAAAATAATTCAGCAGCAAAAGTACATTTTTGTTGAGAGTCCCAGTCCATTAACAGTGATTGTAGCATGAGGTCACAACACTCAGAAATTTTAGAATAATGAAATCTTTAAATTAAAAAAAAAACAACATAGAAACCTATCCTTCTTTCTTCTGCAACCCAATATTAATGACAGGTACTTTCACTCTGCTGGAGGAAGGGAAGGGAGTCTCTTTTTGTACAAAAAGATTATTTTGGAAATAAGATGCTTTTTGTGAAAATTATATTCTGTTGAGAACCAAAACTGTTTAATGGAGAACATTTGGTGAATTGTACTCTAAAGGCCTTAATGATTAAATTAATAGAATTGTGCCCTTGTGTAAAGTTTTCTTAAAACGATTATATCCTGTATGGACTCAGGATCTTAACTAGCAATCCTGAAGGAGGATCAAAGTCTCAGCGTTTTAGTAACTTCAAACAGAGTTTTAGCTGAGAAGGAAGTGAAGACTTGGAATATTTATCACTTTCTAAGATCATGTTCCAAAATAAAAAGAAAACAATTCAATAGGTGTCAGATTTATGCAGAAGATCATGCATATAGTTTAGGAAAAACTTGTTTTCTTTTGCTTTTTATTTTAATTGAAGAATCACAGTACAAAGTAAATTAACTCTATTTGCATGAAATCATGAATGTACATAGATCTTGGCATACATTTGTGGATGTATTTTCTTTGCATTCTTGTTTTCTCCCTTGTAATACTCAGTATGTTCCTGTTGCAGGCAGAGGGACAAAGTGCAACTCTCTTGTGGCTAATTTAGTAGCAGTAAATTTTGACATTAACTGGAAAACATTTGAGTACATGATCTTGCCTTGTGATTGAAATTTACTGGACACAGATCAAAAGAAAAAAAGCCCTCAGCCAATCTTCTATCCATGTTTAAGTTTGATGATTTGAATTCCCTATATAATATAGACTGAAGCAGTTTTCATCACTGAATAAAACTATTTATCAACGTAGAACATAAGACATTATCATATGTACTTCAGATTTATCCCACTGCAACATCTGAGGCAGATTGCAAAGACTCTTCATGCTTTGTAAATTAGATCCTACCTAAAGTGTTGCAACATGAACTTAGATGTGCTGGAAATACTCTATTCGAAAGGCAGACTATCAAGTTTGTCCACTGAAGGAAAATGCTGGGCTTAGTCACACACAATATATATAAAGCCTGCACTGTGACTTTGGCTTTACAGTGTGATTCTGATCTGAAGAGAGACACCTTCAAAAAAATGGCATGCTCTGTAACTCCTCTAAAAACTCTTACGTCTTCTGGAGGTAGTCTTGCCTGATGTGCCCTCAAATAGTCCTCTTTCATAGTTGCATCACAACACTTTTTGTTGGACTGTAGTTCAAGAATTCATCTTCTCAACATTCTGAATGATTACATTCAAATGTTCATACTGATTAAATTTTGGATTTGATTAATTTGGCTTTGATACAATTATGTTTTACTACTCAACTATTCTGATAAATGTTATGTTTTTACATATTTAAGGTCATGACTGATTTATTACTCTAATTCCTTAGAACATACCAGCTTTTCTGAATTAAAACATAACAAACCATAAAATAGACAAAAAGTTCTCAAAATGACACACATATTTGCCAAAATTTTAATAAATAATGAACCTATGAAATTACTACAAATCCTAAAGGTATATTTTACAAAACCTCTAAGCCTTAAAAGACTCCTGACAAAGATGAGTTACGCAAAAATGTCAACCAGTTTAAATTTTCTCTTCAAAATGTCCTCATTTCAAAATTTAGACAGGCCTAACACTCAGATGATTTCGTCTGTTTCGTTTTTACTCTTTTTTTGGAAACAGGGTGACTTTTTTTTTGATACAGGTGACATCGATATATTTTCATTTGACCAACTGGAGATGTGCGATTGCACGTTCAGTTTCATGATAATTTGAGATGTAAATACAATTTAAAATGCTTTACTTTTTTTTTTTTTTCCAAAACAACAGATTTTTAATTTCCTGAAATTGCTCTAATTCCTTTCTGTCCAAACACTATTTGCCATATGATGTTTATACTGCTCTCTTCTTTGAACTCAAAATTCTCAGAGGTGATCATTGGTTCATGCAATTTATCTTATAGTCAGCTCTTCAAGTGGGTCAGAAGTTGCACTTGGCAGACTCAGAAGGTGTAGTTTAATACTTAAATAAAGGATTCTGTTGTAGTCTGGAAAAGTAAGATCAGCTGTTCAAAGGAACCCAATGCACTGTACACAGGTGTTCTGACCCCACTTGTAAGAAATTATCTCTGTGCAAATACCAATTTTTCGCAGAGTTTTTTTTCGCAGAGGAAACAAGGTTCCAACAGTTTGTCCCAGCCAGGGCAGAATTTAAACTGAGATTGCTGAAAACGTATGGTTTTCTGTGTAGCGCTGCCCTCTACTGATTTCCTTGATAATTAACAGAAGAAATTCACTAGTACCGAAAGGAAAGAATCTTCAGTGTCAAGAAGAATAAACCAAAACCAAACAAATAAAAAATGTTACAGCCCATTTTTCCCTAGTTTTGTTGTTGTTGTTGTTGTTTTACAATAATTGGAGCTACTAGGTTTAAAGAGAAAGTTATTAGTTTGGATCTAATAAGGTCTGCTTAACATTATGATAAACATCTAAAGTGATTTATTCTAAGAGGAGCAAAGGTCTTTAGTCTGAAAACAGGGAGAACATTTTTTTTCTAAGCAACCAATCAATATTCTATATGTACTCTCTACCACTTTGTTTCTCTTCCATCATTTAATCAGTGCAACATCAACTTGTTGTTCTTGTCAAACAATGGAAAATGGTTTTCTTCCTAGTTGTATTGGAAATTTCTCTCCAGATTGGGATATTATTTTTTTAAATATTTTAATGCCATAAAGTTTGGAGAACCTGCACTTCTTCCCCATTTTGCAAATCAGTGGCTCTGTGATTCTTTTGTATGGTTTGAGGGATATAGGGTGGTTGTCTAGAAGCATTGCAGAGTCTCCTTGCAGTAAGGAGTGATATCAGAATCCAGCAACAGTTCCAGGTAAATGAATTATCTCTGTATGAAAAACATTATCCTCCTGAGCACAGTAACAAATGGAAAAAATTTATCTTTTAAATTCCTTTCAAATGCAAAATATTCTATTTAGATTCTTCAGGTGTAGTGTGAAATAAACTTTGCTGGGATCAATAGCAGGGATTTATTACTGATGATGCCAATTTAAATGTTTCTGTAGCAATTGCCATAGCAATGTTTTTAATTAGTCCTGCACAGTCACTCACAAGCATGGCATGAAGAAAAGCTAACCTTCAGCAACTTGATGATGTATCCCACATTAGTTTGTTTCATTTGTTAACAGTGAAATAGAATTCTGTTCTAAAGGAAAAAGGACGTGGTGCTTATGTATAGCTAAAAATAGCAGAGTTAACTGCAACAGCAGCACTTCATATTGCGCTTTAATCTCTAAATAAGAAAGATGCAACTCATGTTCAGGATGATCCAAAGAATCTGTAAAACTAAAATATGTATTTTAACAGGATATATCAAATATAAATCTTGTGTAGCCTGCATGAATGGAAGAAGTCTCATTGTGAAGAAGTCTCATTGGCTTTGTCTTTCTTTCTTTTGAAAACAAAATATCTGAAAGTAGTATGATCTGCCTAGACTGAACACTAAGAATGATGAAGCTGTAGCAACAAAAGGCTGTGCTATAAACAGCACACTGCCACTGATAATATCAAGACTTAGGTAGAGACTGGATCTGTGCCACTTTTATCACTTCCCTCACTAAAGATAGCCCAGGTATGCATACACATGCTGCAGCATTTCTCATATTCTCTGAGTGCAGTCATCCTACAAACATGAATAAATCTTCTTCCTGAAGTTTTTTCTCCCTCTCTCCTCTTCATGGATAGAGATGGGTTTGGGACTGAGATTGAAAGGATTAAAAGAAAACAACCAATTTGCATATAAACTGAACCTGAGGTAATCAAGAAGGGTATTTTCATTTATTTCTATGAGAGCTGAATTAATTTTTGAGGGATCCCCAAAACTTGAAGAACAGTTTTTGACTGATGGACACCCATTCTTTGAGAACAAGTACTCAGATCTCATTCAGGCCAGAAGTAGGGGCCACACTAATAAAGAAACACTTCTCTACTCGGCAGCTACCACTGCAAACCTTTCAGAATAGATTTTCAGAACTTTTTGCCGTTGGGTTGCTGGTCTGTTCAGCATTACATACAGTAGAGATAAGATCATCTGAAAATTTTGCTAGGAAACAGCTGAATGCAATTTTTTATGTCTTGGGTATCAGTGCGGGTTTCCTTAGCTACATCACTCAAGGAGTCACACTAATATAAATAAAGTTTTAGGGAGTGTGAAAAAATAGCAATTTGTATTGAAGTGCCTGTTGAATTAATGTCTTTAGGCAAATGAATCTATGGTTTGTAGGTGCATTACAAGAAACATCTACCTTACTGTGACAAATGAGAGTTATTTCAGAGCTTTACTAGTCTCTTTGGTATGTACATTGGAAATACAGGTTCAAATTCACCTCATCATGGCCTCAGTCACCCTCCCTATAGCACTTGCAATGAGTAACGCCAGTCCCCAAGGTGGGTGGATCTGGCAAGAGAATGTGTTGATTCATATTTGAACAATCCCTGACGGCAGAACGGTGCAGAGACACAGCTGTGATTTAAAGCAACTGTCTCTGGGCAGTGAAAATACCATCTGCCCTTCTCTGAGGAACAGATTAAACTGTTTCTGGACTGTTTGTCCTCCAACCACCCTCCTATCAGCTAGTGAACGAAGCCTGCAGCACTTGCAACCCATCCCATATAAGGGTCTTTCAATTCTTAGCAATGGTATTCAATGACGCTAAAAAGAGAGGTTTAAAATATCTACTTCTGAGGTAGCAGGTCACTGGATTACAAATGTGAAATGTACAATTTTGCATTGAAAAATAAAAAGATTTTTTTTTTCTGCAATAATGAACATTTTTACAGGATCTGCTTTTTATCAGCATAAGGAGAACTAGAATATATAGCACTTGTAAACCCTTAAAGTAAGGCCTTTTGAAGATATTCCTTTGATCTTTAGTATTGATTTTTCTCTACAGGGAACATATTTCACTCTTATCATATAATGAACCGCATTTTAAGTTTTTATGCCACACCTTATTTACAAATGCAACACATTCATCACATTCATGGTTTTAAAGAATCGCCTTCAGACACATGAAGAAAAATAAATGTTGTCATCAAAGCAAAATTCTTCTCTTTGCTTCCCCTTTAAGACTGTCTCATGTTCTGTCATTCATAAACAGTCTGTACTTTGATAATGATACCCTGCAGGTGTCAAAATTAAGGCATTTAATTTTGTGGGATTTTGGGGGGTTGGGTTTTTTTTGGTTGGTTGGTTGGTTGGTTGTTTTATTTTTCATAAATGGCATAGCCTCCTATCTGCCAGATACAAACCCAAGCCATATCTGGAGGCGTAGGCCCCTGTTTTCCAAACACATCAATTCTCATTAGTCTCTCTGCATGAAGCAGATGAGGTTCACCTATGGTAGCACTGTTAATGACAGGACTTACCAGTTTGGATAACTGAAACTACATATTTTTGCCAAATGCCTCATTCTTGTTGCTTCATTATGCAGCAATCTACTCTGATCACACCACCAGCAACTAACTAGTCAATCTGAGAGTCTACATCATGTGCCTCCTATCTCTGCATATTTCCTAAGCATGGTATGGAGCAGGATGAGAGCTTGCTAAACTTCCTGAGTCTACAGCTTTTATAATGGCCCAAGAGCTTGTTACAAGCCAGAATTTCCCATGATAAAGATATCTTCAAGCTAGTATAGCAAAGATTTTTAAAAAACTTTAATCTCTGCCATATTTTTTTTTTTCTCATGTACATCTGAGTCATTAGAAATCTTGTTCCTATGGAGAAGGACTTAATTACTGCCTGCAAGGGAATATACATTCACTTCTCTGGACTGGAAAAACTGAATTGCTGACCAATTAAAGGTAGTGGTTGGATTCGGAAGGTAATTGTAGCCCACTGTTGCTGCTTCCTTCCTGAAGGAATTGAGCAGCTGCTGAACGCTGCCATTTATTAGAGTTCAACCTCCTTTATGCCCTTCTGCTGTCTCCAATGGGATCACAAAATCAAGAAAAGTCTCATTCTCAGAGCTGAGCAGGACTCTTGCAAGCACAAGAGTTTGTGCACAGAAATAGTGCATAACCTTAACATATTTTTTTAATTTGTTTATCTAAGGTAATCTGAAAGGAGTCTGCTGCAGCTGAGGCTTCATTCTTTATTTCCATAGTAAACACCTTAAAATACCTACAAATCATAACTCTATCACTTGCAAGAATAATATGCATATCAGAAATATAAAGTACAATGACTTTTCCTTATTTCCGGGTCTGAAAAAACTAAAAATATTCATCCAACAAACAAGAATCTTTCACCTGCATGTCATTTGACTTGATTAATGAAAGATAAATGCAAAACATGAATAAATTCAAAATAAGTGTAATAAAAATATTGCTTATTCTGTTATCATCCTGATTGTACAAAATGAGGATGTCTTTAACAAACAGACACCCATGATAGTGCATAAGCGTGGAGAAGCATAAAATGGTTTTTCTTCAGTATGTTTTCTCGGTCTCCAAATATTAGGTATCTAATAGTCCCCAATAGATTCTCTTCGCCATAGCTTTCTCAGCCTTTGCTTTGGAAGCATGTGTGCTTCTCAAAAAACAGTATTCTGCAAGGAGACACTTATTTTAACAAACTTGTGAAAAGAATCAACTCTTTTTGTTTGTTTCTGAACATTGTAACTATCTTCATTTGACAACTAGTACTGTCATTGGAAGCCGCAAGTCAGCAGTAACCACAAGTAAATAGTCATTCCTTCTCTGCTCTCTTTGCCACTGATGAATGTATAGACTTAAATCAATTTCTCCTTCAGCTGTCTCTTTTCCAAGATGGAAAGTTCTGGGACTGCCTGCTTAATCATTTCCTGTGTGAAAGCTGAGCCAGACTTGATTGCACCTGTAGCCCTCTTTTGAATCTCTTCTGGTTTTTTGGTATATCTCTTGAGATTGGCAATCATAATTTGTTGCTTTGTGAATATATAAACAGCAGCTTAATTGCTTTCTCTACTTAATTTCATCATGATATATGGCATCATTTGCTTTTTTTTAACTGCTGCAGAGCCCTGGGCTTAAGTTTTCCTGTTATTATCTATTGTTACATTATGTTGTTATTCTCCATGGCATTAGCCAGACTTTGTTATTTTAAATGTATAATCTGGGATTTAAAATGTGTGTGGCTTTACATAATTTCATAACAATTTAATCATGCATCATTTGGGTGCCCATTCACTGTATTGCCTAGATTTCAAACGTAAATATGACAAACCACCTACTACTAGACCATTTTAAGGTAGAAATCAGTTGGCATGGCAAGGCTCAAAACCATATGGCTAAACTCTCTTCTTCTTCTATCCCCTACCTCAGTCCAAAGTAGCGTTACCATGTCCATACCATCTACAAGAAATCACCCCAGGAGTTTTCCAGGAGAGTGCCAGCTTGATACAAGCTAAATTGATGTAATAACACTGAAAAGTTATGGGCAAGTACATTACAAAGTTTCTTTGCCAGGTGCAGTATATTTCTCCCCACAGATTTATATGCTGAGCATGGTGCTATATGTTCTGGAATATCCCTCGGATCAGTTAGGGTCAGCTGTTCCAGCTGTGTCCCCTCTCAACTTCTTGTGCACCCACAGCCTGCTCACTGGTGGGGTGCTGCGAGGAGCAGAGAAGGCCTTGACTCTGTGTAAGCACTGCTCAGCAATAATGGAAACTATTCTGCATTACCAATGCTGTTTTCACCATAAATCCAAAACACAGCCCCGTACTAGCCACTATGAAGAAAATTAGCTTTATCCCAGCACATGCTGAATGTCACTTTCAAAGTTTATCACCTTGGTATTCAAACCCATTCTCATTTTATTTATGAATAGGTACAGTACTGGCCCTAGTAGAGATCCCTGTGGAACACTGTAACATACATTTCAATGTGAAAACTTGTTATTTACTTCTTCCTGCTGATTTCTGTCATTTAATCAATTTAATAAATTAGATTTATTATTTAAATAATATTTATTTATTTAAATTAAATTAAAATAACATTAATTAAAATTATTTTTATTTAATCAATTATAATATATGCAGGGACCTTCACTTCTAGTTCCTTAATGCTTAAGAGCTTTCGGTGAGTGGCCTGTCAAAAGCCTTCTAGTACAACTAGATCATATCAAAGCGATCAAAGCTATCCTTATGCTTGATGACTGTTTCAGAGGACTTGACTAGGTCTGTAGCTACTGTGTTCTTTAAAAGTGTTGTTAACAGTTTCATTCATTTAGGTCTCAGATTTTGTTCCAGCAATTTATTCCTAGTAGAACTGAAATTGTTTTTTAAAGCTTTGCATTGCTTTTGATACATTGAAACCCTCAAGTATCAAGGAAATTTAGGTGGAAGGTTAGAGAGAATAATGAGTATTTAATGGGTTTCAATACTGATATTTTTAAGATTCCTGATAGTATGCAAGAAGTCCCTGCCATTTACTACAACTTGAAATCTCACTGTACTGAAATGAGATTTTCTGCTGAGTGCCTGGTCAAATAAATTAATAAACAAACAAACCAATGTGGCATTTATTCCTTAAGGTTAATAACTCCTCTATTTTCCTAGAAACTGTGAAAAATGAACCAGAGAACATGGGGTAGAAACAAGCACAGCACTGATGGTAAACTTTTTCGTGGAACTTCCAAAACAAGATTTTAGTTCTTAATCATTGCAGTTTGTTTCCTCAGCCTCTGATGAAATGACAGAAAGTGTATCACACTGATACATAGCCCTGGATGTCGGGTATATATGCTTTTTTAGTGAAGAGCTGTTCTGCTATTTGTTTCCCAGGGGTTTATACTCTCTCCCACCATCCAGTAGCCTAGATGTGGCCAGTCAAACTCCCTCTGGTGCTTGACAGTCCTGCAAGAAAACCCACCAAGAACTCTGAAGGGCGACTCAGAGTTTGGCTTTAACGTTCAATTTTGTATTGAAGTTTTGATTATATCTTTTCCCCGATGAGGTTTCAAGATTTTCTGTAGTATTTCCTGAATTTGCTCTCAAATTTGTACCACAAGTGAAGACTTTATATGTTGGTTTGTTGTTGCTCCCGCGATAGACAACTTTAGAAGGTTTCAGACCCACCTGAAACTGAGTCTAATGGTAGAGAAATACATCATCTGCATATGCTTTTAATACTTTAGTATTAAATACTTTTAATACTTAGTGTTTTGATGACACTACCGTTGTTATTGCTGATACCAACTGTTTTGCTATGTCTTTTGTTATTTCCTTCCTTTGTTTCTAGCTACCAGAGAAGGAAATAACAAGTTTATTTCTCTTAAAATACCAGTTAGCTTTAAAATGGCATGTGGCATATTTCCTTCAGTAAAACCTGAACCAGATTTGAGAGTTTAATAATCTATATCTTATCATGAATTCCCAGAACATGCAGATTTTAATGCGATTTATTTCGATCAATTCAGAACACACAGAGTACTTTTCATAGAGCATTCCAGAATTACCTCCTATATTTTTCTTGTCCTTTTTGTTAAAAGTCAGTAAGTAGCAAAAAATATAACTGCATGAAAATGTGTATATGGTTTCAATTTCAGAGTGAAAAAATATTAGAAATACAGTTGAAAAATGTTGATAGAGCAAAATATTTGCTTTATGCTCTATTTCTGCTTTATGTTTTGTCTAGCTTTGCCTGAAATGACTTCAAAACTTTACTGCATCAACTCAGACGTCTGTGACTTTCTCCCTTCCTTCTTGCATTCAAAAAAAAAAAAAAAAATGAGGGAAAAGGGTATGTGAGAAGACATAACTTTGTGTGGGTTTCATACTGCTAAGACAAGTCAAAAATATGTGATTTCACAGAAAACAAATTACCTTAAGGACTTAACAGGAAAAAAGAAATTGCATAGTTAATCTAAACATAGGGATGTGTATACCAGGCACTTTTTCTTAATCTTTTCTTGGTTTGAATAGGAATAGATATTTTACATGAAACAAACTTATGCTTTCTATTAGTGAATCTCCTCCCTCTTTTTACCTTTGTGATTCTTCAGTCATTATTACCACCACATTTTTTTGTCATGTTTTAGTAGTATGGCTGGGAGTACAAAGTATTTCAGTTAGTGAAACAGCTTAATTTCTACTTTCAATAAGGCATGCTAATCGCCCTTTTTTCCTAATTCTGAAAAACTGCCATTACATGCACAGTCCACAGGCAGTTCTTCATGGAAGAGATGTACCTTCATCTAAATCTCATTGCTGCAGTGTTGATTATATAATAAACACGTTATAGTAACTGTTACTAATAAATAGACTGAATAATAATGATCCAGCATAGTCAAATGCAATTTTCATATTGCAGTTGGGGCACTTTGAAGGGAAAACATGCTGCAGTGGTGCAATAAAAATGAGCATCATGATATAACAGTTTTAAATTAGTTGATATAAATCCAGCTAATTTTATGATTGGATAACTCAGCATCCTAATGTATGTTCAGGAATAGCTATTTTTAGAAATAGAAAGTGCTAAACAAAACCTGTAAACCAATTAATTTTTATATGTCTACCCAACATCAATATTTTACTTAAAGGTAATAAGAAAAAAATAGGAAGAGATTTTGAGTGAAATAAACTGACTTCTAGCTGACACAACTGAAGTCATTGAATATGACTGAATATGAATATGAATATGAATATTATGACTGTATTACTGAATTATTCATGGGCATTTTTTTCCAAAAACTTTATTCCTACTTGTCTCACAGCAGCATACATGGATACATGGAGAAAATTGAACCTGTTATGTAACATGGAATTATGCTTAGCTACTAATGTAGAAGAATGATAGGGTGTTTCCAATATTTGGGAAAGCAAAATCCAAATTCAGAATTAAACATAACAATTTCTATAAAGATAGTATTGATTACTAGTTTTACATTAGGAAAAATCTTAAACCATAGGAGTTTAGGCTCTGTCAGGAGTCACTATTTTGTGTTGATTGACACCTTTTAACAGTTTTACTCTTTCCTCTCTTTCCCATCTAATAAAACACATTTTAATTTACAGATTTTTTTTTTTAATTCTAAAAATGCTATACATCTTTTTATTCTTCAAAATTATGTTCAAAAATTTCCCCATATCAATGCATATAAATCTGTGTGTTTTCAACTAAGCTGTATTTATGCTGAAAATGTTAAGCGAAGAACCCAAATGACCCTTCATTTTATTTTTCATTCACAGTTATAAATGAAGTAAGAATAGTGTAGGAATAAAATTTGTTCTTTTCTGGTCATTTGTCCAGAGGGTAGGTTAGATTAAGTCCTTTTATCAATCTTACGTTTATTGTTCTTTATTTTGTATCAACAGCACTGCTAAAATAAAGAGCAATTCATCAGAGAATTCCATGTTCCGGTTTTTATAGGTACTTGCTAGATTAATGTTTAATGTATTTCAAAAATATTCTAACTACAGTGCTGTCTGGGAAATGCATGTCTATTTTTATGTAATGTAGAGACCTGCAATATTATTGCCTTTTGCAAGAAACTGACAAAAACTTGTTTATATTGACTGCATTAATCACTGTTACACAGGGTCTGGGGGCAAAGTAGAGAGTCTTCTGTTATTTTTTTTGGTATTCAGGACATAATGAGTTTTCTTATTATTGAATACTAGATATCTGCTATCCAAAAGAGGGAGCCATAGCATTATACTATATCTTTCCACTTTTTGAGACAGTGAAACTGCATAAATTCTTTTATTCCTTTTCTCTTAAAGATGATGCTTGCTCTGAGGTGGGTTTTTGCTGCTTTGTTAGTTTTATACTAATAAGCAATACAACTCAGGACCAGACAATACATGCTAATGATCTTGTTGGAGCTGAGGGAAATGGTTACACCAAAGTCAAATATGCTTTAACAAAACACTCTATCATTTAAAAAAAAAAAAAAAAAAAAGGTTGGAATAGTTTTTCTTGCTCTTGATTCCATTACATTCATTCTATAAATTTTGAGAAAGAGTTTAGTGTCCTTTTACTTATTTACCATCTTTTTAGATAGAATATATAAATACAACTGCCAAAGGAAAGTGCCTAAGGTATTTTCTAAGCATACTATGCTTATCTCTGTAAAAAGTGAGATTGACATAAAATATCACTCTTAATACTGATGAGACACCCAGTTATTAAACCTTTTCTTGGAGGAACACAGTACTCACAAGTGCATTGCCTATATTTTGGAAAAAATGGACTGGATTGCATTCATATCTGAAAGGTTAGTGGACAACAATGTATCCGAAAGAGTAGAATAGAAAAACATACAGTGATTAATAATTAATAATTTCTTTACAGAATTCTCTTTTCCTCTTCCTGAGAGTTCTGTTTGCCACTCTGGGCTTCCAGCACAGCCCAGTAAGCCTATGGGAGGAAGGACTTTTGGCAATCTTAGCATCAGAGGAGTATTGGCAGCTGATTAATTGCTTTGTAATATTTTTTTAACTAAAGTATAGGTTTGATTTTGATACTGATTGATAGATAAAAAGCTCTCTTGATGGTTTATTTGTGACTATAGCTCATTATTTTGTAATAATGTAATTGGCAGAAAGAAACGTAAATATTGATATTACAGATCTATTTGGTTACTGAGAAAGACAGACCAAGTTAAAATCCTAGAGATGCAAGTCCAAATACAAAGTCTGCGGTTGAAAGCATATATGTGAAAATATGCTCCTCACTATATAGAATGTGATTTTTTCTAGTATTTTCCTTCCTATTCTTAAGTAAAATTAAACTTCACAGCCTGAATATGCTATGTAATCTAAATCAATATGGTTTGGTTTTGGTTTTTTTTGGTGAAATGAATGCTGAGTAAATAAGAAGGGAAAGAGCAAGTGTATCAAGGAGGTGAGGAAAAAGGAGAGGAGAATAGGCATACTTCAGAGAAATGGATAAAGTTAAATGTGAACATTCCATCCATAGCATCTATTTGTTAGCTAAACTTTGGCTGTCCATTAGAATAACTTTTTCCAGTTATACAGTTCAAGAAACATAGATCTGACTTTTTCAGAGCTGCTGAGTACCAGCAGGTCCACAAATTAAACTAGTTTTATAAATGTTCAGAAGTTCTGTAACAGATATGTTACACTGGATCTATGGATTCATTTATTTTGAGATTTTTTTCTCACTGGAAATATACTTAATAACATTATTTTCTCCATGTATTTTAAGAATATCTGTTACTTTTTGTGGAACGTTAAAGATACAGGTGTCTGGGACTAAGCATCATTCACACAAATCAGCATTTATTGTAGTGGTATCTGAAGTCACCTACCAGTTTCTACCATAATAAAATATACAGATAAGATTTAGGAAAACTTCTTTGTTATTTGGGTTATGATAAGCTTTAGGAGTGACTCTACTGCGAAGTAGACAAGAAGGACTGCAGATTTTCTTGAGTGAAACAAACAACTAAAGAAAGCATAACAGAATAAGCCTTTAAATAGTTTAGCTGAAGAAAAGCATGTAGGTAGTTTCTTCTTCAATCTGAAATTCTTTAGGTAGTTTTTGCTTATCTCATATTTCTTTATGACCTATGGTCAATCCAGCCTCTGATGCACTTTGTAACAGCTTATGACTTGGCCTCCCAATTATTTGCTCTAGCAATACATTCCAACTCAAAACTTACAAAAAAAAAAGAGAAGTTCATTTACGGATATTTATCTTCAAGAAGTTTTTATTTTTTAAGAATTTGTCACCTTTCTTAATTTACTCTCAGTATCAGTATTTTTTTTTCAAATTTCCTGTAAAAAAAAACATTCTTTAGTTGATATGTTTTAAAATGTGTGCTTTTCAATTTTACTATTGATATTTCATGAGCTTTTATTTTATTGCCTTACAATATCAAAACAGCTTTCCACTTCACCATTTCTGTTGTGATATGGAGTTTCTTAGTAGTTTAGATGAAATAATGAAATCACTTCAATTATTGAAGGCCTTGTTATCTAATAACAAATGGAATCCTTTATCTTAATTTCCAGATTGAACTCCCCTCCCATTTCTGTCATAATGAAAGTGAGTAATCTTGCAGAGCAGTTAATTTCATACCATAAAAAATACATTATCAGCTGCTATTAAGTCATCATAAAAGAAATTATGAACTTGAGATTAAACTTTCTTGATTTTTAGCTGCCCCTTTTTGTCTTGATGAATACATAAGAAAATACATTTGTTGAAACCAGCTTGTGTGTTTTGAAATTATAAAAGACAGTGCATCGAAAAATATGCTACGTGTGAAACTCTCATCATTTGGATATGATCCTTGCAAATGTAATTAAAAATAAAAGTGCTTACTCTAGCCATATTTTTACTTTCTGTTTTCCCTGTTGGCATTTGAAAATATGTTCATGTTTTGTCTAATTATATTCAAAGAAGTTTTTTTATGTGTCATCAGATTTACTTTGAATATTGCATAACAAAGTCAAAAACATTCATAATTTAAATTTATTGTCTTGTTTTAATCATGTAATAGATCACTGTCATTCAGTGAACTATGATGACTTAATTACTGTCTATTTTTAATGCAGGTTGTAACTTCACCTACACTAAAAAGTGGTCTGACTAAGAATTTAGGTAGTTACTTCATAGTTGGAATTCCCAACTTCTGGTGACTTCTCTATGATGCATAAAATTATAATTTTACATTTTCTTTCTGAAAGACAATGTATTATGCATTTTTCTGATGTGTTTATTTCACTATGTCTTTATTTTGGCATTCATTCAAAGCTTAAGTGTGCTAAGGTACTCCTTATTTCCATTCTTTTTTGCTTCATCACTTACACAGGACATTATTTCAATATGCAATTAATCTTTGTAGGGATGTGTTGTGTTTTTTTCCCTTTCCTACATGAACTGCATTTTCTCTGCTTAGGTATGCATAATATTGTTCATATTTTCCCCTGGTTTAGTATTTGCAGGGCATAGAACTTTCTTCCAAGTCATTTAAGTCAGTAAAAACATTCTGCTAACTGCAGTGGCTTGCAGTTAGCTTTCTGCTGCTTTTCTAGGTTTTTTCCACTTTGTCTCTCACTGATTTTAATGCAATTTTCTTCATTGATATATATATTTGAAAGCCTTCTAAAGCCATGGTTTCTTCAACATTGCATGTATATATTTGATTATGATTTTTTTAACCAAAGATTTTTAGCCCCGTGTATAATTTATAAACCTGTACTGTGTGTTTATCTATTATTTTTATTATGCAGTAATCATGTATAAATATTTATTGTACCTAATAAAAGAATTTATTGTTTTTATAAGCAATATTTTCACAATATTCTATTTATCTCATTTTAAGTTGTACTGAAATTATATTTCAATCTCATTTTGGTAGCTGAACAAGCTATACTTTCTCTCCCAGCCAATTCAGAAAGAAGCCTCTTTACACTATCTGTGTTTTCCTCCAACTTTATCCTCTGATGTATCAGTAATCACAATCTGTTGGCATTTCTCAGTACTGTTTCCTCTGACATTTACCTTAAAAGGAACATACTTTTATTCCACTTATTTGTTTGAATACTGATGAATTCTGCACAGAACAGAATGTATTTAAAAAAAATAATTATTCAAATAATTTTGTTCACCTATTGTATTATGATTGACTTTGTCATGTAATGCTATCTACTTACTTTATATACACATGCACATTATACAAATTAATGTGGATTCTGCACATATACCAACCCCTGTGCAGCAGGAAGGATATGAAGAGACTGGAAAGAAAAATATCTAATAATTTAACATTAGCCCTTACCTCACAACAGTTAACCATTTCCACCCTACTGCTACTGCCCAGCCTGCTGACCCTGGTGAGGGTCAGGCACTTCAGGCATTACTGAACAAGCTGGTGCTCAAGTGTGCAGTGCATTTTCGGTCCCTTTGCAGCTCTCCAGTCCTCTGCTTGGCCTGTTAATGATTGTGACAATATTTCCTCCCTTTATAAAGATTGTATCTAAATGTTTGTCAAAGGTTTAGCCCTGTGATTTCTGGATGGTTTTTATCAACCCACAAATTTTGCTAATAGGTTAGAAAAGTTCACATAGACAAAACAGATTTCTTGACATGGGGATTAATATTAAAATTTACTGCTACATGATAAGAACTAAGGTAATATTTATATACACAACAATTCTAACTAGTTTTCTTATAATAATAGAATAACAAACTTATATATATATTTACAAATGCCACCCCTCCTTCTTTTTCTCAAAAAACTGTCTAGAGGAAGAAGGAGAAGAAAAAGTCTTTAAGGTAACAGTTCCAAACCACTGCAGCTAGAAAATCTCTCTCTCTCTCCATCAGAATGTAGGGGAGTTGGCCTCTCATTTCTAACCACTTTTTCATGGCTACTGAGGGTTTATCATGGGCTTTGAGGGAACACTCGTATCACCATGTCGTCACCATGGAGTATAGGGCTCCATGGAGGTTCCTTCCACAAGGAGTTTTAGGGGGTTTCCTAAGAGTCATCACCCCTTCCTGGGTCACAGGGGCTCTGGGTTTCTTTTGGCTCAGTTCATACCCAAGAACACTCTCCAGTGCTATGCTCTGCTACTCCAGATAGTTTCTTCTCTTACTCTCTGGAATTCTTCTGACTTTCTGCTTTTGGCCAAACACCCAATCTTGGCTCTTGGCCACAGTCAGTTACTCTAATTCACCACTGCTCCCCCATTTGCAGTGAAGGGGATCATCCTGCCATCACACCCAGTCCAAAACTGCACTGGGTCCCCCACTACTGGGGGTTTAGAGTAAGGCTCAGCTCTCAAACTAAGGCTCGCGGCCGTGAAGGGCTCGGCCCTTCAGTGGAGAGTTCACCAGCTTCTTTATCATTTTGTGGCTGTAATTCTTCTGCAGTTTGTTGCATGTGGCTTCTAGGTGATTTAGTTTTGGCTTCAAGACATCCCTGCCCTCCCCAAGCCAGGCTAGGCCCCGGAAGGTCTGCACACCCGGGCCCCACTGGGCCGGGGTGTGCCACCACATTAACTCCTTAATTTCTTCCGCACGACACGTTTCTTTTCCGGTTTGTTAAATATGTCATTCATAGAGAAGTCACAAAAGCCTCTGATTGGCTACTTAGCTGGAATTTCACCTGAAGTTAACCATTTCATATCCCAATACTGGGGGGATGAGATAAACCATGACGATGTTACTGATGTCCATGGGAATATTCAGCTACACCATGATGAGTTTACATCAGAACTATGTGCACTTCTGTTGTTTACCTGAAGCTTATATTTGACTGCTGTCATAGAACACTTTGAAATACTGTGTTGTAATTGCTGACTGGTAATTGGTAATTTCTGAGAGGCACAATGGGAATACTAGTTTACTTGGTCTCTAATATAACAATGATCTTCTTTCAGATCAGTGAGATAGAATCATATCTTTACAAAGGCAGTGCATATGATGTGATGATATTGGTTGTATAATTTTCTTGAGTTCTAGTATTTCTTCTTCAAGATTTCAATATTTTATTCTGTGCTCAATGAAAAAAACTGTTATTCGAGTTAGTGTATTTTTTTACTGAACAATAAACTGACTGTTTAGACTATCCTGTTGTACCAGAAAATTGACAGGATTCAAATTCAGAAGTAAAATTATTTGGTTATTCTTAGGTGAAGTCAAAGGCAAAACTTGAACTTGAAAAATGCAGGCTTACATCTATGCAAGCTTCTGAACTTGTTAATAGCTTCATATCAAAACTAGAATGGTTAAAACATCTCTTTTTTAAAACTGCACTGTCTGTGCCTTCCTGATTATTCTGTTGTCCTTCATATTTCTTAGTGATATCAGAATCAAAACAAAGTATGAATAAAAAATTCTCCACTCCCTATCCTTTCACAATCTCTCCCTTTGTTTGCCTCCAGTATTTTCAGACTATGAACACAAACAAGGTTACTTAGGCCACATATCTTTTTTTATAAACCTCTCATCTGTTGAAAATGCAGTAGACACATATTGTTCTAAATTGTTTCCATTCTGATTAGCACAGATTACAGACACTACAAATATTTTCCATCAAGAAAGTGGGATTCTGTTTGACAAATTTCAAGCTGCTTGTAATTGGCCCATATATATTTTGTGTAGGTCTCCTAGAAATGAATTCCTTAAAAATTTGCAGTCTCATAGGGTAAGAAATGCTCACTTAAACCGGTGTATCCCTAATGATCTAGGTAGTGTTGTGTAGTTCTGTGAGAACTGGGTTCAGTATCTTTAATCTAAAAAGGATAAGTTGACTTTCACTTAACTAATTGGTAGTATTTTCCATGTTGGGGGAATGAAGAAATATTGAAATTTATTTTAATTATTATAATTTTTGCCAGGCAGTGACTATGAGGGGACATAAATATGATAGAAGAGTGTATAACTCACCTGAACAATGGCTGCCCTAATAGCATGATAAGCTCTGGATGCCCAGTGGTGTGGGTGCACGTACTTAGGCCAGGTTGGATCCTATGCTTTAGCCCAATTCTTGGCCTTTCCTGGAGGTCTCTTAGTAATGGAGTACAGACAGTAATGATTCTTAATCTTAACTTTCTCAATAGATCATTGTTTTCATATCAATAAAGTGTTAAGACAAACATTATGGTGACTTTAAGTCTTTTGGACAACAGATCAGTGAGACTTGGAGTAAGGAGAAGGATCTTTTCCTATACTTATTGCACCAGTTTCGTCTCCAGAACAAGGGGAAAGGACTTTTTTGCTGACACATCACACTACGGTGGAGGCTGTCATCCTCTTTTTCCTCGCTTACCTCAGGTTGAGGATCACTCAAGGATACCTCTGAACCCTCTACTTTCCTCTTTTCAAATCGGCAAGTCTCTCTGCCCCCACAAAACTCAGTTGTTTTGGGGCTCAAAACACAGCAGAAACACAGTAAGGCTCGTTGCTCCAAAAGGCATTGAGGCTAGATCCAAGGGAATTGTACAGAGTATGAAAAGAGATAAATGTTGGAAATATGATGATACTGCTGCCATTCTTTCAGATAATAATTTTGGTAACTGGTTTCATGTAAATTAAGTTTCTACTGTGATGTAGTGGTACTCCCGCTCGCTACTGGATGCACTCTATGAAATTTTAATGTACATGACTCTCATGACTAAGTATTGCAACATTTTACTTACATTTATTTATGCCCATTAATGCACATAAATATAAATATATATATATATATATCACCAAAGTAAAGGATATGTAAGTTTTTGCATTTAAATATTGAGGTTTTCTGCACTGTGTTTAAATTTCTTTTGCATATACTTTTGTACTACTTATTGTCAATAAAACAAACGAACATTGACAAATACTCATTAAATTCTCAGTGAGATAACCTACAAGTTTAAACATCCATTCCTGTCATTAATGAATATGACTGGAAAAGTATTAAGGTAAATCAATTCCTATTTACAACTGTTTAACCTATCATTTGGTAACATTCCATGTCTTGAAGAAAAAAAAAAAACTACAATACATGCTACCTTCAAATACGAACATCATTATATTTCAGGGCAAATGACAGTTCCTCATCTTTTGAATGGGATTGATGCCGCTGATTGCCACCCTCACCTGAGAAAGCAATTGCTTGTAAATCAAGGTGGTAACTTTGTTCTATGACTACCTTTATATTTAAATCTTGAAATCTTTAATTGTCTTTTTTATAAATAGTATAAAATATCTTGGATGCTCTGTGGTAATGCTGAAAATCTCATGCTTCATTCAGTGCGCCCTAGAATTAGTGACTACTGACTACCTGCAAAAACCTAAAGAACATTTCTATATCTTCCTTGTCCTTCCTGTCCTTCAGATACTTGATAGTGGTCACCGGGTTGAAAATTTCTGGTCAAAGGAGATACTCACATCATTTGACCTGTCAGTTATCAGGATAAAGCTAAACTTAGGGATCAATTAAGTGAAGTAGGAATAAGAAGTCAATTTTCATTTGCGTTGTAAAGGGACATTTAAATTCAAGTTATCAGAGGTATTGCTTTGTCTGCCTTGGGGCTGATCATTTAGATGACCACACAATAAGGCTGAAGATATTCCAAAAACTTCATTGTAGCAAAGGGATTCCAGATTTCCTGAATCTTTGCTCCTTCATGTGAGAAACAATGATAGAGGCTAAAAAGCCCAGATTGAAATAATTGCTTGAATTTTCTGATGGTACAAATTTTGTCAATACATGTAAGAGGTAAACAGTGTATGGGTATTAAAGTGCTTCACTGAAAGTATGTCATGCCACGTAATTGTATTAATGTGATTTAGTCAAAAGTTCCTCTTTTATGGAATTTTTGCCTCAAAAAGAAATTTATTAAATGAAGCAGAATTTTTTTCTAAAATCTTGAACGAATAAAAAGGCACTGATTTGCTGAACGACCCTGGGAACTACTGGCCAGTCAGCTTCACCCCTTTGCCTGGTATGATTATGAAACAGATCCTCCTGTTAAAGCACAAGGAAGACAAAGAGGTAATTAGGGGTAGCCAACATGGCTTTACCAAGGGTGAATCCTGCCTGAGTAATCTCGTGGCCTTCAATGATGGACTGACTGCGTCAGTGGACAAGGACCCGCAGAGGTTATGTACCTGGACTTCTGTAAGGCCTTTGAGGTCCCCGCAATAGTCCTGCTGCTAAAGTGGAGACATACAGGTTTGATGGTTGGACCTGTTAGATGGATAAGCAATTGGCTGGATGGCCTCATCCAAATATTTACTGTCAATGTCTCAATGCCCAAGTGGAAACCAGAAACGAGCAGTGTTCCTCAAGGCTCTCTAATGGAACCAATACTATTTTATGTCTTTATTAACTATATAGAGAGTGAGATTAGGTGCACACTCAGAAAGTTTTCAGACGAGACCGAGATGAGTGGGGCAGTTGATATACTTCAGGGAAATATATCCTCAAAAACTTCACAGGTTTGAAGAGTGTGCTTGTGCAAACTTCATGAAGTTCAACAAGGCCAATTCCAAGGTTCTGCACCTAGGTTGGGGCAATTCCCAGTATTACTACAGATTGTGGGATGAAAAGATTTAGAACAGCCCTGCTGAGAAGGACTTGGGGGCACTGGTAGATAAAAAAACTCAATGTGAGACAATGACTTTAAACTGAAATAGGGAAAGTTTTAGATTGGACATAAGGAAGAAATATTTTACAGCAAAGACAGTTCCAGTTGAGACACTGGAACAGGTTGCCCAGTGAAGTTGTGGAAGTTCTGTTATTGAAAGTGTTCAAGACCAAGTTGGATGGGGTTTAGAGCAACCTGATCTACTGCAAGGTGTCCATGGCAGAAGGATTGAACTAGATGTTCTTTGAAGTTCCCTTCCAACTCAAACCATTCTATGATTCTGGATTGATAATGTAAACAGAACAGATGTTTTGCTGTATTTTCCTCTTATATTTACCACTCTGGGTTTGTGATAGAACAGAAACTTGAAATGGCCTGCAGAGTTCTCCTCAACTCAGAACATGTAGGCATCTTACCTTACCTGTTGCTGTCTAGAACTGAGTATACTACTGGAGACCTTACAGTGCAAGTACATGCATGACTTTCATGACACAGATGCTGTGCAAATAAAAAAGAAAACAAAAATTTGAAAATCTATATCGATGTAATTATACATATAAAGGTAGAGCTATATTTACATAGATATATGTGATACGTGTATAGATATATCTATATCTCTGGATCTCTTTGTGTCACCTCTGTCTCTAAAATTATATCAGTTGTCACACAGATACTGATATAAATACATGTATACACTAACACATGTATGTTTTCACCACAAGCAGTGTGGGTTTTTTTTAATTACCTGCTAAACTCACAGGCTGACTGGCATGAAATTTAATTAGTGTCAATTAACTAGAGGTGAAGGAAGCATAAAATTAATGTGACTCATTTATTTTCCATTCTACTGCAATGTCCCCGTATTTATGTTCCTTAGAGATTTCAGCTTTCAGTCTGTACAAATTATTGATTCTGATGCTATTTGCACAGAAAGGGTATAGATAAACTACAACATTCATCTTGGTACTATTTTTATTGTAGCTACCCACACTATTGCATTTTCAATTACCTCAAAACAAGTAATCCAGAATTTTATCCTTGTTTACATAAATCTTTTGCTGCTTCAGCTTTGTTAATCTACTCTTCTTGGAGAGGAAGCCTTCCTCCCTTCCTGCCTTCCTTCCTTGCTTCCTGCCTTCCTTGTCGCTTCCTGCTTTCCTTCCTTGCTTCCTGCCTTCCTTCCTTCGAGCACTAGTGATGCTTTGTACCAGGTTGGCAAGGTTTTTTCTAATAGCTCTCAGCATGTACTTTACCGGTTACACTGGGTTACTCAGTGCAGGTAAACGCAAAGCCTTGGCTTTGTATTGTTTGGGACCACCACACGTAGATCTTATGAAAGTTCTCAGTGACATACAATGTTGCTGTTTCTGACTATCGGCACTTTCAAAAAAGTGTAATGTTTATATAGTTTATCTGCCAGTTAAAAAGTAGTGAAATACTTTCAAAAATAGAAGTTGAGATCCATTTTACGTAATGAGACCAGGAACTTTAATCCTGTACTGCTTAATCCCTAAAACCCATTTTAGTTCTAATCAAAACTCAAACTATGAATATATGCTACCCCTAGTGTGTTGCACACACAGTTCCATATACAAACTACACAGGAACCATTTGTTCTCATATCTAATTTTTAGGAAATTTTTCCTATCTATTTAAAATCATCATTTATATATTACTAGACATTACTAAGTATATCTCTTGAGTAATCAAGGTAACTATGGTCCTGTGTCTAACAGTGCAGTTCACTATTTAATCAAATAAATACTCTGCAAACATAATCCTTAAAGTAGTTAAAAATCTGTTCAACCTGTAGGCTTCTAGTTTTGGGACCATTATGAACTAGAGTCTCAACATATTTGGGACAGAGAAAAACATAGAGGGCCTTTATGTGTTTGAGAAGTTTATTTTTTGTGGATCTACACAGAAGGGAGCTTTTAGTAAAATTTGCTCAGAAATGTAAATGTGAATTGCATGAGCAAAAATTCAAATGGCAAATAAATTATTATGATGAGTACCATCGTCAGAAGTGCTAAATCTTTCATTCTAGCAGTGCTAAGAGTTACGCTTCTGAATGTAACACTAGGAATATTCCTAAAGCATTATCTATTAAATTTAACCTTTCAGTATGGATGAACTTCTTTTATTTTAATTTTTGTTTCTTTTTTTGTTGTTGTTTGGACAAAAACATCAATCTCTGGTGCCATCTAGCCACTTCCTAATTTACTCCCCCTTTTGACTTCACTGGTGTTATTTCCCCCTTTTCTGAACGAAAGCTTCAGGAAAAGGTTGTCAACCATTAGGTTTTTTTGGCCACTTGTAGCTGAGGGCAGCTGTACCAACGTCTTTGAGAGTTTGTCTTTAATTGCCTTAAAAAAGTGGTTAGAAGTACATTAAATGCATTATATTTTTTCTGATTTGAAAGTCCTTTTGTTTGCTGCAGGGTTGGCTTACCATCATGGGTAGACTTTTCAGAAGGACAATAACTGGAAGAGCAGGCACTACCAGAAGCTTGGATTTTATTAAAATGTGACAAATGTTATTAAAACATTATGAAATCATTACTTCAAATGATACGTGAGTTCTCAGCCTTGATGCTACTACTACTACTACTACAACTACTACTACTACTACTACTACTACTGCTGCTGCTGCTGCTGCTGCTAAGCAAAGAACATTATCTTTAGTGTTGTAGATAAAGTAGTTCTATCTCCATTAAGGAAATTGAAGGGATTCATTAATTTTATTTAGACTACAAGGAGTTTTACTTATTATCTTACCCCTAGAAAAGAAACACAATCCAGAAAACTGTCTTGGTAAGCACAGAAGTCATGTAAAACAAAAATTTAAAACCACTAAAAGCAAGATCTGGCTTAATTCCTGGTAATCCATGGAATGCTGTTAACAGAAAGGAATGAAGGGTGTACATTATTTTTTAAATATGTTTCCATTTTTTCAGCAAGTCTGAATTCTCATTAAAAGTGAAATTATCTTTTACATTTGGGAAGCAAATGTAAGGATGATTGCAAATCTTTCAGAAAATGGGAAAATATTTTCTGTAACATAATATTTTTATGTGTACTCTGAGGGAAATAGAAATTTTCATCAGATAGAATCATTATAAGAACACAGATTCAGCACTCATTTTTACTCTGGGTAAGGGAAATGCACAAAAGCAATTTCATTGGCTTCAGTGGGACTAGTCTTATTGCAAAATGTTAGTCATTCTGAATACAGGTTCCGGAATGTGGCACAAGTATGAACAGCTCTCCTGACAAATAGTTTAAACAACTACAAGAATTTACTTTTGAAATAAGTATGTTTTCCTGATTTTTTTTTTTTTTTTTTAGTACACAGGCAAAAGGAATTCCAGGAAATTACCCACAACCAGCACCTATGTCTTAAAAATCAGAAGAAAGAACTTTTTTGCAATAGCTTCTCACTGCAAAGCTTGATATTTAAATCCATTAATATATATAAAAAAAAGAGACAAAGAATAATTCAAACCTTGTAAAAGTATTGTGATAAACAACAAAGTAAACAGGTGAATTCAGCCAGAAAACACCACTGCAAACTTAAGTAAACCCATTTTAATATATTCTTTTTAAAAAATATTTTATCATTCTTCTTAGAATTTGCATAATTTATGCTTGACTTTAAGTCTCTATATGTATATATATATATAAAAATATGTATATATGTATAAATATATATGTATATATATATACATATATAAAAGTTCTGTTCGTAAACTGGGGATCTTTTTATTTGTTAAAATCAAATATGAATAGTTTGCTGATACTTTCCAATCATACAGAACTTATAACTGCTGGATTTCAAAATGCTAATTTTGCTTTCTACTCTAACTGCTTTTTCTTTCAAACAGAACTAATGGGATTAACTTCTGCTTTACCCCCAACACACACCTTTTTCACTTTGCCTCTTCATCATTTCCTTAGGAGAAAATATTGAATGATGGAATACAGAGGAAATAAAGAACAATTATATTGGTAAGATCTTTAACTGAGGTTGTTAGATAATTGTATTTTTTAAATTTCCTTTATTGAACACTCTTTTACAGCTTGATGTTTTATTGAATTCTTTTTTTAAGAGGTGCCAAAATATAAATGTCAAATTCTACACCACTGATTATCAATATATCATAATTTTTTGAAAGTAATGGCTAAATCTAATTATTCTTGTATATATTGCCAGTAGGCTTGTATGCATTATTAATTGACTTCAACTGAACTATTAAAAATATGTAAATTGAGATAATCTCCTTATGAAACTTATGTAGTTCGTCTAAAAGGATGGAAAGGCCTACTGTTTCCATCTCCAAACATAAAAACATTGTTCCCAGTTTTCTCCATTTCACAGTCTTTTCTTGAGTGTAATTTACAAAGAACATGTTTTGAATTTGGACAAGTGGTTTAGGAGCTCCTTCTCAACATACTTATATACAGTGGGAAAATGCTGTTAGAAATTTTTGGAAATTGGAATTTCTAAGTATCGACATGCACGGCCTAAAACTGTAATATCCTTTCAGGCAAAATTTCCATGAAGCTGAGGATTATTTCCCTCAAATAGGGTTTATGAGGACAAAGCAACTTGAATATTGTCCCGTACATAGAGAATTTTTACTTACATAAAGTAAGATCCTCTGAGATTTGCATTTTCATATCAGGAGTTAACTATGTTTGTAGTTAATAAAGCTATGTTTGTATGAGATAGGGAAGCAGAATCTAAAATGATGTTGCCTTCATGTTGCTATTACTCTGACTATGAAAAAGTGCAAAATGTAATTATAGAAGTTTGCATTTTACCAACAAGGGAATACATTGGCCATCACTTTAAGCATTCCATTTTGCAGTGGCAGAAATATATTTCCAGAGAAACATTCATGGTTGTTTCTGGTATCAAATTTAAGTGTTCAAGGCTCATATGAATATTGATGTATTCATACGGAGAAATTGAAGGACTGTGAAAGTGGAGACCCCATTCTACCCCTGGCTCTGACATAGAGCTACTCCATAACTGAGACCAAGTCAACTCCCTGTGCAAAAATATCTGTGTATGGGATGAAGACAGTGCCACCCATTTCCTTTTGTAATCTTTCCAAGGTTGCAGAACAGAGATTATAAATAGCATACTTAATTTCCTATATTTTCTATAATAACTTTACATGCTATGCATTAAAAATTATTTTCTTTCCTAAACATACTCATTTTAGAGCTTTCTTTTGAGCTGCAGGATACATCCAGTATTTTTCCTTTTTCCTGAAGTTAGTAACAACATTTTCCTAGAAGTAACCAAGGCTCATTTTTGCTGGGATTTTGCACTGCAAACACATAGTATAATCTGCCTAAGATGTGCCTCTCTTGTTCAGTTACACTCAGCAAGTAGTCCTTGATGCCACTGGGTATTTTTATCATGATCAGTCACTGAAAGTCAGGAAAATAGCTCACCCTTTGCCATTCTGCAATTTTGTTATGTGTTTAAAAGGCAAAAGGAGAAAGTTATTAAAATGATGATGACTGCTTTTATAAAAATTCTTTTTGTTCATTTCCCTTTTCTTTATTTTCCTCCCACCCCCTTTAGCAAAATTTTGGATTTATTCCTACAAATGACTTTTCATAAACTCTCTCACTCACATATGGAATGCAGTTAGCTTTCTCTCAGGCATCGCTATTCATGTTCAAATATTAGTGCTTCTGCAGATAACATTTGCATGTAGCACCTGCTGCAAGCCTTAGAAATTCAGAAGACATTCTGATATGAGTGGGAGATGCATTTTTCTCTAGGCTTTTGCTCCAGTTGCCTTCTGCAGTTAAATAGCTCTGACTTCATGGAAGACAGACATAACATTATATATCTATAGTGTCTTACTGTCTTATATCCCAGTCTATATACTCCAGTTTTCTTATAAGCATAAGATTTGTGCAGAAGTTGGAAGAATTTTTAATCAGTGGTCATTACTGAATTCTGATTTTCGGTAAGGTCTTACTGTGACTGCAGAACAGTTTGCAAAATTGGGAAAAGGTGGGGAAGGAGAAAGAAAAGGAGAACAATTCTGTGTTTCTGTTTCTCTCTGCAAATAGTTGTAAGTATCTGGGTGTTCGTGTCATCCTATAATAAATGAAAATTCTGAGGTGATGATTGTTCCTTCATGTGTCCTGTTATCATCAGTCAACAGAAGACATTAGTCCACCTTGTTTTATCTCCCAAATAAACTTGTCTTCAGAGGAAATTGTCAGTCCTGTTACTTTCTGGCTCAACTTCTCAAACGCTTCTGCCAGTAGATTCCTTGCAAGCCATATTGTACAGATTAAGAAACCATGTCCTGATGCCAGGGCGTAAGTGTCAGAATTAAGTTGTACAGTTCTTTCCGCAGCATTGTGGGTGATGACATTTAAACTAGTGGATTTGAGTTATTACATTTTTTTTGGTGGATAATTTGGGGAATGAAATCATCCTTATTGGCTGATCCCATGATGAGAGGGCGTCTCTGCCAGCACCATGAGACTGCTGCTGCAATCACCAGCCTTGTGGAGCAACAGCTAGGTGAGGGCAGAACACAGATCCCTGCACATGGGCTGCTCTGGAGGGAAGGACAGCCTTTTCAGAATGGTCACTTCTGCCAAAAGGCATGCAAATGTTGAAAGCTTGAAGCACTTTTACTGTGGAGCTGTACAAAACATATGGCAGAGCTGTTTCTCTCCACATTTTCTCTACAAACTGCATCACCAAACTGCTTTTCATGTTTAGGTGAGATGTACTGGTTGCATACAAAACATATTTTTCCACAATAATGGCTGCAAGACAATCTCTGAAATGAAATACTCCATTCACAGGATAAACATGAAAAACTTTAATTACTGAAATCACCCTATCAAGTTTAAAAAGACTTGGCAACAGTTCTAGGTACAAGATTACTACACATCAGTAATATTAATACAGTTACATTTTTCCATTTAAAATTGATCTTATCTAACTTTAAAAAAAAACAAACAAGAGTTATTTCTTTTATAGATATGTGACTGTATAATGTGACCTTGTAAAAGTTTTATATTTTTTAATAGAAAATCACATTAGCTATAAAAATATTTACTTCTGTCTTGAATTTACATTATTACATTGTGAAGTATAAATGACAGGGAAATGTATTTTACCTGTCAAATTGCCATACAGATAGTAAAATGCCTTTTTTTTTTAATACTAACATAGTTCTTTAAACAGAATTCTTAAAAATCATAGAAAAAATATAACACAAGGCTTATAAATATTTAATTAGTCCACTCAATTTTTGGAATAGAAATTAACATTTCAAATAGGGAGAATGACTTGAAAACAACAATTTTTAAAGATCTGTCATTAGCAATTCCTATCACTACAACAAATATTATTTATTAAAAAAAACTTTTGATCACATCACTGAAACTATTGCAAGTATTACACTTGTGTTTTTATTCATATTTATTCCTTACCATGAGTAGCTAGTGTAGCATTCAGCAATGAAACAAAATCTTGCTGTGATTTCAGTAAAATACAAGTTTTATCACTGACTTTAATAGGAGCAAGACTGACACATTGGCTGTAAATTTGTCCACTGAAAATGGAAATCATCTTAAGAAAATACCATTCTATTTTCTGACCTATGACTTAACTCTGTGATGAGGTGAGTAGCTACTGTATGAACATTGCCTTAGAACAGCAAATTATATCAATTTCCTTTTAATTCATAAGCATCATTCTGTCTTTGAGGCTTGTGGAGTGAAATTGAATGGATGTGACAGCGCACTTCTTGCATGTGAGAAGAAAAGACACAATGTCATTTCTTGGGCAATGTTTTCTGCTGATTACTTCAAAATCAAGTGGTCAGTGTGACCTTTTATGCTTTCTGTCTTGTTTTCTTGTGAATCTCTGATTATATATATTGGGCTGATAAGGTTGTTTGGAAGCACTTCTGGAAAGCATCCTTGCACTTTAAGCCTGTTGACTTTGACTTACTGCTATGGATATCCAAAGGGACATCTCCCTCAGATCTCAGTCTTTCTGAACCCTGAGTTTCCACTTCCCCCCCTAACACATATAAAAAAAACCCACTAATTTTGCTACTCCCATTAAAAAAAAGAAAATAAAGCATTGGTACTTCATTCTTAGCCGTAGTAAAGACCTCTATTTTTTCATCCTAGATGTTTACCAGAAAAACAAATGTGAAAGAAAGAAAAAGAGGACAGCTTCTATCTGGACAAGTGAAAAAGCATCCTGCACAAAAGTTAGGCTGTATTGTTACTACCATATGGCAGTAAAAACTGAGTTATATCAAATAGTATTGCCAAATAGCATATGCATTGCTAGTTTTCTAATATGCACATCAGTTGTCATATACACAGCAACAGATGTTTATATTTCAGCAATTTAGAGTGGTTTTGTTTCTGAATTGTATAAGAGAAATATCCCCAAAGTGTTCTGTTGATACTGCCCTTCCACATTCCCCCCACCCTCCACCCTAAAAAGTGGCTGTAAGACATCTTTAAGACACTTCTAAAGAAAGAATCTGCTCTTTTGCTGTCAGGAATTCCCGTGCTAAAGAAAGCTAACGTACTCACCGAGTCTGTCAATGTGAGCCTAGCTCTGTCCGTTTAGTGCTGCTTCTCTACCTGCTCCATCCTTCGGCATGTTACCGTATCTCCAGCGCTGAATGCACTTGCATCTCTCTAGGGCTCCCTCTCTCCCAGCATCACTTTTAAGTCAGGCAGGCAGCGAGCAGAAGCAAAAGGGACTCTCTATCTGATTGGTTTCCATTCAGTGCCCCTGATTAATAAGAACCGTCCCTCACAGGGAGAGGTGTTGCTGCCCCTAACAGAGATGTTGCTGCTGATAGAGCCGCAGTGCTCAGCGTGAGAAGGTTTGGGGCTGGGGGGGACAGGGCGACGGCTTTGCCAGCCAAACGGTGATTTGCAACTGAATGCAGTGGGAGGGTTTAGAGAGGAGGGCTTTGTTAAGAACCCTCTTATTAACTGAGGCTTAAATACAGAGACTCATGCTACCACCTCAGTTTGGTCTGTTTTAATAATAGGGGTAAAGCATACCCATAACCTGTGAATTATGTGGAGAAGAGATTACTTTAAATATCTATACTAGCAATACAGTGCCATTTGTGTGCAATACACACTGGAGAATGCAAAATTATCCTCTAACACCACTACAGTGACAAATGATCTTAAGGTGAAAGAAAGCAAGGTGTGTGACATTTCCCCCAGCACTCAATAGGTTTACAGCTCTAGCGACACTTAACAGCTATTGATAATGATGGGCTTGTCACTGTACCTGAAAGTGCACATAATACAAAGTTGCAAGAGATACTTTGGGAATTGTGACTAATATTGTTCAAGTCATTGTCTGAAATACACAGTTTTAGCAGCAACAGTAATGAGTTTCCTGCTCTGTGGTGCAGCCTGTTTGAGTGCAAGTAATCACTGCTCCGTACTATGACATCAGATGTTCAATATTACAGAATATTGTGGTTTACTTGAACTAGCATTTTCAAGTGAAGGATGACATGTCTCCTATTAAAATGAGAGAACTGTATTGTAAGTAAGAAGTATTGTAAGTTCTGGATTTGGATATTCATATGTATATATATGTGTGTATATATATATTTGTTGATTTTTTTTCTGGGTTTCTGGCTACTAATGACTATTTCAGTCAACAACATGAGATAAACATTTGAAATTGGACGTTTAGGAACTGGTTGCTGTACTTTCAATGCTGACAAACCCTTATGATAGTTTTCATGAAAAGTCTGTTGCAGGCACCAATAGAATAACACGAAATGCTGCAAAGTGTAGTTCTCTGGTCTTGTAGCATAATTAATTTAGTACCAAAATTTCCTCTTAGATGAATCATGAGGCTACTTTGTAGGTATGAAATGTTATTAGGGCTGTACTTTCAGTAGTTGGAGTGAAAGAAGATACCAGTTTATTCTGGCAGAGAAACTGCACTGTAGCAAAAGGAAGGTTTACTTCAAATAGACAAGTGGGAAATATAAGTAAATTACTTATTTTTTCTTTAGGCTCTTATTACTGCTTTAATATTACCATTTATGAGCTCAACAGGCTCATATTCACGGTATACTGTTCGTAGTGAGAACCAATTCACCGTTAGATCCCATCTGAAATTATTAAGGGATTAATGCAATTCACATAGACATAAGTCAGAGCCTTTCCATTGATTTAAGTGGCAGTTAAATTTGGCTCTGAATGAACTAGATCTTCTCCGTGAATGCTACACATCCATGAAAACAATACTGTATATCCATAACGGACTGCAGAATTTGGTCTAATATTTCTAAAATCAGAAAGCAAAATCTAGACCCAGAACAAAATCAATTAGTGTACTTCGGGTAAAGCACATAAAACAAAGTTTTAATTTGTAGTTTTGTTCCAAAGTTGGTCCACTTTAGCAGTCGAACTACTGAAAAAAATACTTAGCATAATTTTTGTCTCAGTAATTATATGGGAGAGCAAAAAGAAAAGTTACAGGCAAGTGTATATCTCTGATGTCCTAAGGTCCCAGTGTAGCCTTAAATCTTGTTGATCCTAAAAAGATATTTTCTTAGTAGGAAGATGTCTGGATGATAAGAAGGCATGAGTAATGGCTCTACTTTTTTCATTGTATTGGCTTTTTTCACTCTTTTGGCTTCTCTTTTGGGAACATTGTGGCTAATCTAATCAATAATAGGAGATCATCCAGGTACGGAGGAATCCCTGAAACTTGAAAGTGTCTTTTCACAATACTTTCTTGAGCTTAGTCAGTGGCATCTGAGGAATGGGCCCCTGATTAAAGACTGTCATAGATCTGTTCATAACAGTCATAGGACACTCTGATAAATGGGAGTGCCCCATTTTTGTTAATGTCATCTAAAAGTTTGTAGTAAAACAAGCAACTTTATTTATATTAGACAGTGCAGTGCCTGCTCTCTAACATGTATTTTTCATTGTGTTGTAAATATGGCACAGTGACTACTACAGGGAAAAAATATTGAAATTACGTGCATTCACACACACACACACACGAAAAGAAGCATTTCTAATACGAACGGTATGGGGGTAAAAAGTTTTGTAACATACACTATAAACAGAATATACATCAAAAGTAGGCCAAAAAGGAAAAAGTGTAGGTGTGACAGCAAATAGGGAGAGATGGGTGGAAATCTAAGCCTGTGCTGTAACACACAGAAGGCTACTCCATATAGGGGAGGAATACAAAATGCTCCTTCCGAAAAAGAGTGGGCAGTGGAAAGATATGGAAAAGCAGAAAGTGCACCAAAAGGATAAGGTAGGACTGCTTTTATTGCAAGACAGGCTGTACTTCAGTTTTATATTTACTGAAGTCTCTTTTGGAATTGGGTCTCTTCTCTTTTCACCCTTATTAATCTTTCTTTTTTTACATTCATTTTCTACTAGCATCCATGGGAAACAGTTATTACATACCCACTCTTTGTTGAAATTTCAAATATTTCTTTGTTTCACAGAGGCTAAGGTCACTCAGCAGAGCACAGATTTGGGCTGGTTGCCATGTTAAATCATTCTGAGTTCAATCCTTGTTTCCCATCGTTTTTTTCTTTTCCTGACATGTTTGCACTTAACCTGTTTAAGCAAAACTAAAAGCAAATAAAACTTCAGAAGGGGAAAGGAATAGTCTACTTTTATCCCTAAGTTTTTCTACCTATATATAGTCAG
Organism: Oxyruncus cristatus; assembly: GCA_013399855.1. NCBI lineage: Eukaryota > Metazoa > Chordata > Aves > Passeriformes > Cotingidae > Oxyruncus > Oxyruncus cristatus. The sequence goes on along the minus strand of VXAY01000768.1, from coordinate 259,698 downwards.
CAGATGATATCTAGAAATCTGCCAGTGGAATTGATACCTTATGTGATCCCTTCCCATGCTTCCGACAAGCCAAGGCAGACCTGAATTTTCACAAATCTATTTTCCCACAAATGTCCTAGGGTCTGTAAGGAAATCTTAGTCTGAGGTTTAGTAGTAACAACTTCCCTTCATTATGCCACTTCAATATGAGTTTTTTTCCATTGTCAGAAATCTTAAATATGTATTTAATCTTTCTTAAATGAGAGACCCTGGGTAATACCACAAAAAGAACAGTGCTGAACAGAATGGAACAATCAAGAAACATATAAATAAGAAAAGCTCCCTGAGATACACATGAACAAAGCTAACAGTTGGATAACTTCAGCTCTGCTCATTTTCATCAGAGCCTTTAAGATTCTGATACGTAAAGAAACTGGATCAAATAATTACCACTAGTTGAAAAACTAATCCAAAACACATCTGTATTTTTGCTTAGTCAATCATTTCAAAAGACTGCCATTAGCTTCTTTTCCAGCTTTTCTCCTAGTTTTCTTCTCTCTTTCTGTGAAAGACTTTGTATGATCCATTCGTCAAAGAATATGATAAAGTGCATAACTTTGAAAGATTTTTGGAACATCATTATGTGAGTAGCCACAGGCAGGCAGCCAGAACAACCACAAAACCACTGCTGAAATGCAAAAAGTCAATTTATTTCATTACCTCATTAACTGGAGGATCACGAAGCAACACCTGGGCAGACACACACAAGCAGGAACACAGGCATTTGTTAGGCTCAGTCCGTCCTTGCAGAAGGTGGGTCTACTGTTTGAACCCATTTATCAAGGGCCCACACATGTGTAGTTTACCACTATGCTGTCATCTCCTCTGTGCTTTTTCATGATGTCTGAGCTTTGATCTTCTCTCTCCCAAAACAGGAAGCTCAAGAATACCCGTGACAGTGCCTCCAGGTTTCTCAAAACACCTACGTTATCTCTACACAGAAATTCTACTTCTCAAAACAGACAGAGGATAAACAGCAGTAGGTGTAATATAGGGGGTTTCCCACACTGTTATTGTCCAGGCCTTGGCAATCCCAGTTGCAAGGTCACTTGAGTGAATGTACCATCTTCCTTGCCATTCTTCCAGTTTTAACCCTTTCTTCCCAAGAATTGCTGAATCAGCCCTGGCAAGAACTAAATTTTGGCTGGTCCCAGCCTACGTATATCTTATTCAGAGGTCATAAGAGAGAGAATAAGAAATCTCCGACTTCTTTACCACTTCTGAACCTCTTCCTTTGATACAATTATGCAAGGGACATTGTTTGAAGGAGAATTATATGTCTTTATACGGCTCCAAGTTCCCAAAAAAAGACATGAGAGGAGGGAAGACACGTATGTGGGAAGGAACATATATCAAGACCAAAATGTGATAAGAGCAATTAGACATTGCTAAACTTTGGGTTGTTTAAAACAGAGCAAAATTAGAACACATATACAAAGAAATCTACTGTAACACAGACCATTGAATTAGGCTAACATGTCCAGACTTATTTGTATTTCTGGCTTGAGAAATACAGTAGTAAAATATTTAGTTAAGAATATATGTAATAATCTGTTTCATAGCTTAGTCTGTATACAGTATTTTTGAAGTAAATTAAATCCCTACATTTGAATTTTTCCTGGCTTTGTAAAAACCCAATGATTTATTTAGTTAGTTTGTGCAAAATGATTGGAGTTATTTGCATACACACACATGCACCTCTTCTCCATTTATTTCAATGAGAAAGCTTATTTATGTTAGTAAGTCAAGATTCAAAACTTGAATTCAATACAGTATTTAACTTGATTCTATGGGTTGAATACGTAGCAAAACATTTTTAGAAAACCCTAGTAGTTTCAAATTTATTAATTTTCTTTTTGTCATCCATAAATCAATGATATTGATCACTGCTATCTTGCTTTCTTTCCTCATCTGCAAATATACTGCTTTTAAACACTACAACAAGATAAATCTGGTTAGGTTCTGCTGAACTGAAGTTTTGAAACATCAGACCAAATTTTACAGCAGCAAGGCCTTAATGATTTCCATGCCTTTAATCAGTTCGAAGCTCGTTAAGATTTTGAAAGTACAGAGTACAATGTAACTATATATAAAAATTGAAGTGTTCAGATTTTCAATCAATTTGCCAAAACGGTCATAGAAGTGTGATTTATTGCATACACAAAATGTAAAGTGCAGTATACTAAAGTAAAAATGACAAATATTCGAGGGATGGTACTGACACTGAAGAGAAAGGGAAAATAAAGTCATCTACATGAAAGTGTGAGTGCCAAGCTGAGTTTCAAGTCACAATTGTTTTATAAACTGAATTCCTTAGAACTTTATTTTTTATTCTTATATAAACAGTTTTTGCATGAATTTCCAGTCCTGGTAACAATCTTTAGCACAGATTTTTTTTCTTGGAAATACTGGTTCAGTGAAAGAATTGACAAATATTGATTGTTTCTTGCTTTTTTCCTTTATCAATTTTTTTGGGGGAGAATTGTGAGCATATGATTCCTGCGTGAAATGGAACTTTATAAAATTATTTAAATGCATTGTTTTGATTGACCTAATCCTAATAGCTTTCATTTTCATCTTAGTCTGCAAATGTTTTGAAACTATTTTGCTTGGGGATAAAGCCTCTTGTTTCCCAGAAGTTTGAAAAATCACATTGAATGGAAAATTTATTGACCTTTCTACAGTAACTATCCAATTAACTGCTATAGCAATACACTTTTACAAGATGTTCTTGTGAAGCTTAATCTGCAAAGGTGAAATAATGAAGTTAAATATTCTTCTGGTACAGGAAATAAGGCAATAATTTGATCTGGATAACCTGAATCTGCTTTCTACTCAAAACCAAAAATCATCCTGACCTCCAAACATTAAGAAAATAGGGTTTCTTAAATATTAATAAAAATATGCAAGACTCCTGGCCAGTCCAACAGAACATGTTTCAGCACAGGGTGAACCTCCACGTACACTATTTACAGGAGAGAAGACCAAATCTACAACAGCGTTTAAGTACCTTCTAGAGAAAATAAGCAGATAAACAAAACATGTAATACCTTTTAGAAACTGTGTCACTTCCATGGGCAGGTATTACCCCTCCTCACTTTCATATTATAGAAACATGACTTTAATGGGCCACAACAAAGCACTCATCTTAGCTCAGACACCTTGATCTGAAACTGCTCCCACTCTCGATCAGGTTTATACACACACACACAAATTCAGGGCACAATAGACATACTTGTAGCTCAAAAGAGACTCAAGTTAAGTGCTCTGCAGTGTTAATGTCATCTGCTAGCTACAGACACAGTGCAAATTTCTGAAAATAGAAATAAATACTGTGATATTTGTGACTTACTAAGGAACAACTATAAAGTACGTTAACTCCTCATGAAATTTCCATTTTTAATTCAACAGCTAGAGTCCTTAGGAGCTTTGTATGTGCAGTCAAAACTTAATCAAGGTGAACTGTTAATCATTCAGCTGTCACTTCTTCATAATCTTGATGCCTAAATTCTTTGCTTACGGTGTGTGACGTATGACAGTTGTGAAGAGTTTCTGAAAAAATCGTGGGAGGAGAGTTGTTTTCCTCTAATAATGGAGAAGAAGCTGGCTTAAAAAATAAAGGTAATAGCAGAGGCATCACCTTTTTTAAAAATGAAACAAAGCTCTGTCATATGATGTTCTGCCCCTTGATATGACAAAGGTAAAGCGTGAACCCAAAACTGAAAATAAATTAACTTTCACTCTTTTTAAGCTGGGATAAATGTGCATCCATAAATAGGTCAATTAACAGCCATCTTAGTCTGTTGGTGCAGAATATTCCCAGACCTCTCCCATGTTGCTCTCTATTTATGGATGTAAAAAAAACCGCATAAATGTATAATCTTCTTAGCACGTGTCATTGCTGTACTCCACCATTTTGGGAAGTATCTATTCTTTTTACATGAGGTTATTTGGATTAACTTCTTTACTTTCTGTGTGGCAATATTCAAGTTTCCTTCCACTACAATCCTTGGAGCACAACCAAAATCTCTAATTGTTCTGTAATTGGATCTTGAGATGGAATTAATTTCACCTCTTTACCTGGTCCAGAAGTTAGGCAGCCACTTCAAGTTATTTCATGCATAATGATTGGAAGGAGACAGAGGTCTCCAGAGGAATATTCATCCCATTTTAAGATATCTGTTTAAGATATTTGAAGAAAATTGAAGTTGCTAAGCAACCTCATCTGGATTTTTTTTTTCTTTTTCTCTGCTGTCTATGGAGGGAACCCTGCTGAGGAACTCAGCTGTTTGCCTAACTTCCAACTGCTTCTGATAGGTGAGATGAATCCTGTCCTCCAGTTCCAACTCTCAGAGTTATGAAATGTCTATAATTCATGATGCCGATTATTCAAGATTCATATTTTCCCCCAACTTCTTATTTAAGTATGTTCCTAGTCATCATGATTGGAAGGAAAGAATGAAAGGGCAACCAAAAAAGAGAGCAAGAAAGAAGACTTTGGCATGTTATTATTTGTTAAAAATATGACGGCCACTGTTATCTCAGAGCTTGGCTTTGTTATATTGCTGAATTACAAGAAGGTATCTATCTAGGTCATGTAAAGGTAGCAATACTGAGAGATTAAGCAATGCTATCAAGTGGTTTGACCTGGTCACACCAGTTATGTTTAATGATTCATAGATTCTACTAGTTGTGTATGCACTAGCAGTGATTCAGATTTTTCTGGTTAAAATATTTTAAAGTAGAAAAACAAGCAAACAGCAACAATATCATATTTATTCCTCTTGATTTTTCTTTCAATTATTAGTTTTTTTCCCTTTAATTTTGGTTTGAAAATAAAAAAGTCACTCTCAACTACTTAAAAAATTTTGTTTCAGTCAACTCTAATATCAGTGCTCTCTGATAGGAGGAGAGAAGAAAGAGAAGTAATATTGTGCTCTCATATTTATATGCCTACTCTTTTATTATGAAAACCCTATGACTCGTTTATTGGGATTGTAAACTACACAGTGCTTGTTTTCCTGGTCTTTATTGTCATAAAACTGTGATTGTTTTAATGTGAATTATCTTAATGAGAAAAATTATGTGGCTTCAAGTCTCATGTAATCAGTTTTCTCTAAAATACATGCATTTTTGATAAATGTTACTCTATTCACACCAGCATAATTTTTAAAGGAGAGCCCCTTTTGGGGGCTGTGTAAGTTATTTACAAATATAAAGGGGAATATAGAGGGAATAGTGTCTAGGTTATATTGAAATTCTGGATATTACCAGGAGGTTAATGGAAACCCCATAACCATATTCTGTAAGTATGCACGCAGCAACACTTGAACTTACAGAGGTTAACAGGAAAATACTATACTTTTTATTTACCTATTGCCTTTACATGACCTGAAATTAAGAACTGTTTTCTGCTGTTTTCCAAGCACCTTAAATTAGGTACGGAGATGGGGGAAAAAACAAAACAAAACAAAACAGGAGGCACTATAGCTCACAATAAGCATAAAAAGAAGAGATGGATGAGAGGAAAATATATTAAATAAATGCATCCAAATGTGATGCCTGATCATCTGGTTATCTTCTTTTCTAATAAAGCATCCAGATTCAGATTCAGAATTTATTCAAAGTCCAAAATAAATTTGCATGTTCTGAAAAACAATATACAGTGCTCAGAAATGCATTATTCTAAGAGGTACAGAATGACTCAAGCTTCAAAATATTGTCCTGGAATGAATAGGCATCCTCTTAGGATGAAGGTCAGATGGAGTATTTGAGTACTTTGTTTCTGAGTCCCCCCAAGCAGCAAAATATTCAGGTTATTTCAGCAGACAGACTAGAAGTGTTTTAGATGTAGTTGGCTTTATAAACTTGTGTTTGAATGGGTCTCCAGCACTATGTTGTGACAGTCAGTCTTTATTATTGCCTATTTCTATTTTTGTGGAGAATAGAGGGTTTTTGAAGTACTTGACAACATATTATGCTAAGTGTTTTGAAAGCATGTGGTAAGATATTGATTTTACATTATGGAGTGTAAGGTTAGACCAGATATTGTGAAAAACTTCATCATGAAAAGGGTGGTCGAACACTAGAACAGGCTGCCCGAGGAAGTAGATGATTCACCATCCTTGGAGGTATCTAAAAGACATGTAGATGTGGTGCTTAGGGGCATAGTTTAGTGGTGGATTTGGCAGTGCTGGGTTAATGGTTGGACTTGATGATTTTAGCAGTCTTTTCCAAACTAAACAATTCTGTAATTCTAAGGTACAATTTAAATAGACAAAGAAATCTTAATGTGAGTGTAAAGGATGCAAAGGAATAGCACATATCAAATTGCTGAGATTATTCCTCTCAGTCATAAAGTACCTTAGGGCATTTCCCCCTGTGTGCTGTGTATTCCCCTGATAATGCTGATTTCAGACCACTTTAGTTGAACCTGTGGAAACTTATTTGTCACCACGTTGTCTTGGTTAGTGGGTAGAGAATATGCAGCTTCTGCTCTCTGACAGAACAGTAAGAACTTCAGCAATGTGCTGAGCAGCAGCTTTTGTCATGGATACGTTTTGGATTTTTCTGCTTGTTTGTGGGATTTTTGGGAGGTTGTTTAGGATGGATTTGTTTTGTGGGTTTTTTTTGGTGGCGGTGGTGTTGAGTTTTTTTGCTAGTTTTAGTTTACTTGTTTGATTTGTTGTTTTTGCTGTTGTTTGGGGATGGGAGAGGGCAGAGGTGTGTCTTTCTCCAGTACAGTTCAACATACCACCTGTGCCTAGATGAGGATTTTTTCCTCTAAAGATCATACATCATTAGATTACCATCTGCAAAAATGTAGCATCCCTTTGGCAATGTTGAGCTGTCTTCATCTTGTCTGGAAACATTCAGTATTTCTCAGGTCTAACCACTGCATTCAGTAGCCCCATGATTGTTACACACATTGTTCAGGAAGCTAAAGTGGTGATAGCAGAGCTCCATCTACTTGTACATTTTGTCCAGTTGAAAATCACAGCATTCACATTAATATATTCGTATCCTGCCAGTTTCCCATTTCTTTCATTTTGGAGTCCTCTGCCTTAAGGAAATTATTTATTATTTAATTAAAAGAGTGGCCAGAAGAATTCACACAACCTAAGATCAAAACTCATGAAGCCTGTTACTGGAATTAAAACAGAATGTGTCCAAAGACATTACTCCGAAAAGATGAGCTAGAGAAAGTAAGTGTTACTGTTTCTGATCTGAGTTGTTGTGCGTATCACATTTAAAATTTTGTTTTGGAACAACTAAAGAAGAAAACTTAAAATTAAAGCTACATCTGTGGCGTAGCAGGGGGTTGTGGACTCAGTAGGGTAGGGGAAAACTGGGACATGGACTCAGCAGGGGGAGAAACTGAGACAAAATTTATTGGCAGGATGCAGCCTATTTATAACCTTATATAAACACAAAAACATTCCTTATAAGGTAAAACTTCCTTCTAAGGGAAAACCTGTGACAGCAGCATTTGATTTGCTACTGCTGTTACCTGGGGACCTGGCAGGTTTTCGGGATAGCAGCTCCACTCCTGTGATGAATTTCTCTGTGCTTTGCTTAGCTGAAACCTACTGTTAGAGTCTGGTTCTTTCCCCAGGCCTTTAGCCTGTCTTAATCCCCACAACATCAGCTGCAGCAGTAAGAAAATAAAATTAAAAAATTAAAATACCCAAACCAAAGCAAACCACCATTCTTGAAAGAGTTAAATTATGGGAATAAGCAATAAAAGCCCCAAGTAATGTGTTGTAATAATTATGTTGCCGGTAACACTTTTTCTTAGTCTTGTTAGCGAATAGTTCATATCTTTTGTAAATAAGACTACAACCATTTCCAATAACCTTAGTTATTTCTGAGTATTGAGTCTGTAATTTTGATTGTAGAAATATATAGTGGCAAATTAAAATATTAAGACTTGTGTAAGATGTATTATTGCTCAAATTTTAAAGCTTCAGTGACAATGTTGTCCAGTTGCTACCAAGACACCATCTTCATTATATGCATAAAAGTTACTGCTTTGTCTTGAGGATAAACTTGTCTATTAAGTGTATGTGGTGTTAATACAGTGAATTCCCCTCTATCCTCTCAAGTCAAGTCAAGCAGAGAGCTGAGGGCATTGTAATAAGGAAATCTGCATGTTAGAGGCCCTCATACCTGATCAAATAGATAAAAAATAGCAAACACTGATCTGATCTTACCGTATCACGAGTCACAATTCTCCTCAGTCACTGATATGGACCCTGCTGGAAAGATTAAAAAGGAGCAGCCGCTGTTTTGTTCATCCCTTCAAACCAGATCCCTGGTGTGATTCTGCCTCAACACTTGCTCTCCTGTCACTGCTCTGCTCTTTTCCTTCTCCATCCCATAAGGTATGAGGGGACTTTCACACTCTTCTTCAGTGTCTAAGCCCTAAGCACCACTCTGCTGCTCTTCAGCTTGCAAATGTACGTTTTACACACACAAAAAGAGTTGGAGAACTGTTAAAAAGGAGGCTCTGAATTAAAAGAATTTCCACTGTACGGCTCTGAAGAGCTTATATTGCAAAATTATTTCTCTCCTGCTAAGCTACAAAACTAGTGCAGTCAAAGGGTCCTTCATGTCAGGGAAGATGCAATGATCTTTTATTCCTCAAACCTGTGATCAGAATCGTTGCAGGGACTAGCTTACCAGTGGCTGCTAGAATTTCCTCTAGTGTAAGTTTTATTCTTTTAAAACTACTCACTGGGATTTTTTTCAAGACTCTCTTCTCTTTTATAAGTTCTAAATTATTTGTCTTGTTGTCTTTCAGTTTATATACCTTCTGCAAGCTTCTTAAAAGATTAAACTGAATTTGCTCCCCTTTCAAGTTAGGGATGCAGTAAGAGTGAGAAAATAATTTGATAATAATCTACATGTCACTGATTAGTTTTAAACCATGTATTATTACTGGTTCTAACCACAGTTTCATTCATAATCCTAGTGAAAAATGAAAAAAAAAATTCGTCTATGTGCAACTTTCCCCAAAGACAAATACTGTTGTTGGCATTAAGGAGAATGTAAATCCTAAGGAAATCAGACCACTGCTGAAACTCAGTCTGTGTCAAGCTGCCTAAAACTGTTTGTAGTACTGCAGAGCAAAACAAGGTCTCCTGGGAAATTGCACGATGTGTCAGAAAAAGCATGCAGTCTGTGTGAACTACTGTTCTGGAGACATTAAAGACCTCCAAGATAAATTAATGCAGCCCAGACGCTATGCCAGCCTCGCTGTGATAATTCTGACACATTCCCTTTACCCCAAAGGAGAGCCACACTCATTTAGTCAACTGTAATTTCTCCTCTGAATGATGGTTGTTGCATTTAGAGATTAAAAATATCCCAAACCTACACCACTTCACTTGTTGACATCTTAGCATGAGCAGCAGGCAATCATAAAGCCTCAGATTAATAGGGCTTCAGGGCAGATTTGCTTTATTCTGACAGTTTCCATTTCATTCTGTTGTGTTCCTCTGTTGCCGTAAGGTTTGATTTCACTAATTCATTTTTAATAATCAGACTTTTAATGCACAAAGTGTAAATAATAAACACAGGGTAAACATGCAAATAACTACCAACAGATGTTCACAATTTATTAGATAATAACATAGGTTTGTTTGTCTAAAACACACTTAAAAAATGTTTGTTTAGGATTTATTATTACCATGATTCATGTTTGCTAATCATGTGCTGAATATCTTTTTCATAATTAGTGTATTTTTAGAATTACAAATCCAAAGACATAAGCTGGGCTTCAAAAAATTGTAGAGTCACTGCAGATTTTTAATAATTCAACAAGAATTATTAATTTTCTGATTTTTGGTCTTGTGTGTGTTTGTGTGTGATTCTCTCAAGTTGACCAATTACCTTAAGCACATAGATCCATAATTGTCATATACTTATTGATGAAAAATCAGTTTTCCATGGCTCTTCTCTGTGTAGATTTGGGGATCTTGTAAATAGAGCTGATTCTAGCAGTGCTAACAAATATTTCTAATTTTGGGGGTGAATAGTGTAAATGAAAATTACCAAAGCATTTTAAACCAACCAGTCATGGGTGAGAATTTTTGCTGTTGTTGTTGCCTATGCAAAACAAAATATGTGTGATTAAGCTGGATATGGACTGAAGGATTAGTCAGCCCTTGCTATTTTTTTAGGGATTTTGACTTTTCTGGTCTCATTTTAAATGGGAAAAAATTGACAGGTCAAAAATTCTCAAAGGACAGGTAAATTATTTCTTGACAGCTGTACTGATAAGATCAAGTTTGTATAGCTTCAGGCTATAAATTAAGTTATCCTTTCAACACTTTGAAATTGATGTATGGCATTGATATTGTAGAATATTTTTCGAAGTAGCATGGAAAAAGAGTAAGTACGTTCATACTAAATGAATATGAACTATTAAGGTAAGTATATGTTTAAAATTGAACATAAACTACACATCATGATAGTGCTATTATTTAAGTGTACTGGACAAGGCATTAAAATAATAGGTTTTTCTTTGACACTGAATGATTAGCTCCTTCTCCTTTTTATACACACTAGTGTTGTCAGTGTGTCATTACCATTGCTTTCCATCTAATTGCTTGTTTAAGATAATAATAAAACTCTCTTCTCACATACAAATATCTTATTAATTATTGCCTTTTTACACACAAAGCAACCTTTAACTCAGCATGAGCTTCAGAAGAGGAAATAATGGATGCTAGTGAAGATAGATTGAGCAATGTTCCATGTGGTGAGTAAGCACATCATGCTTTCAGATCTTTCAGGGAGAAATTTCAGAGGGTTTAGGATGTATGTATGAGGTGGTTGGTTGTTTTCCTCTGATGTTTTTTCAGTCTTCTAATACTTCAGTAAATCAGATGGCGTGATTGAAACAGCATCTGGGAAGGCATCTGAGGACATGTGATGATGTATACTACATGATTTGGTTATTTGGCTTTCAGGAGAACACCACTCAAGGATGCAAACCTATAGGAAGGAAAGGAAGGAACAAATAACAAGATCACAATGCAAATACAGCAAACAGAATGAGCAGAGACCTACCAGAAGAGGTCAATTTTCACACTGGGAAAAAGAAAGCAGTTAATTCAAGAACCATTAATTTATTTATGAATTAGGGAAAACTTGATGCCTACACATTAAACTTTAAAGAAGTAACTCATCACTCAGTTCTTTCTTGAATACTCCCCAGTTAATGCTTTGTCACCTAAGCACATTAGCACCTTGTAGCACTGCCGTGGATTATAAGGTGATAAAATAAATGAATTCCCCAATAGAAAAGTTGGAAACTTTCTCTAATGCTTTGATGCACACTGTGAGTGTAATATGCGGAGCAGCTTCAGATTCCTTGAAATACTGGTATTACACCCTGCTCCTTTCCACCTGTGGTCACCTTCCTGCACTAAATCCTTCCTTGCACCACCCCATCTTTTTACCCAACTCTGGAGCACTGCCTGATAAGCCATAATAACAGCAGTTGAAATGTCAATAACTAATGTAGAGTGTGTGATTTTTGTGATGATAGAAAATTTGGTTCTTCTTTGTGGGAGGGAAACAGATACCTACGTTTCCTTTATTTAACTTCGCTAGCTTTTGCTTTCTGAAATAAACTAAGTCAATCCATGTTTTATTTTATGGCTACATCAGGACAACTGCATACGGAACAACCATGTATCAATGATTGTCTGTGTTTCAGGCCATTGAAAATATGCAAAATTCAAGAGGTTTGGTCCCTTGTCCATGGTTTCTTGGCATCCTGATGCCAGTTGGGGTAGTCATGTCTGCTACAACTTGGTTGGATGCTTCAGTCTTATTCTTTAGAAATAGATCAGAAGTACAGCATGTGTATAGTAGTTCCAAGGCTTTCCAGACACAGCCAAACTACTGTTGTGTGGTGAATTGCATGTCTGAATATGAATGGTATGTGTCACGTGCATCAGTTACACTAACTCCACAAGAGCTGCGTGTAAAGCACATGCCTTAGACAGTGGTGTTTCCAAATCATCAGCAAAAGTATGGAAGGTTAATTCATCTAGGTAGGAGAAATTATACTATGCTTTTCTACCAAAAACATACTCAAATAAGTATTTTTAAGTGAAAAAAACACCATCAAAAATAATGTAAAAATTGCTTATTTTGGTGGTAAATTTCAGTCACAAGCCAAAGAAGATTTTTTTCCTTTTAAATTCAAATTTGAAAATGATTTAACATAATTCTGCTATTTTTCTGAAGCTCCTTTTTGTTTCCTACATTTCTAATGTCTTTAAATTTATATTTAAATTTATATGCCATAAGGCATATACTTTCTGTGGAAACTACTTTTGATTCAAAGTAAACTTTTTATGTCACGCAAAACTAATATGAAACATTTACCCTCACAATGTTTGAAAGTTTTGATTATGTGAGCTAAACAAATCAATGGTTAACCTCTTCACAAATACAGAATTCTAGAAATATCTTTTTTATGAAGATGTCAGGTTCCCTAACATGCTATCAACTGCCACGATGCCTTTGCAGTGATGCTGCTCTTCCCTCTGGTGTTACGTATCCACAAGCCACTCTTTACCAGCATCTTTGACAGATGAATCACGAGATAGGAATATGGTGCTCTACTGGCAATAGAGCTCTGATTAATTCACTAGATGCATATATGTTCCCATCTCACTAGCAAACCATTTTTACTCTTCTGCTTCTCTCACAGCATCTGTGACACTGCCTTCAGCAACCATTTCACTAGCCCAGCTGCCCTATAATCAATTTGGAAATCAGCTGATGCTTTCTCCATGGAAAATTCCTCATGACTAGGATGGCATTGCTCAACACACAAAACTGAGTGTGTCTTTAGAAGAGACTGTCTTGTTGCCTAAATTGAATTTAACATCCCAAATTTTAGATAACAGAAGGAGGCATTCCCCTGCTACCTGTGGTTACAATGTAAATCACCTTCTGAAAGCAGAAATGTGCAATCTGCATTGTTTGAAGAAATACATCTTGTGAGTATTTCTAGTGCAGTATAATAGAATTTTCAACCTTGAACTAAAAGATACACTTGGAAATCTAAATCTGATGCAGAAGCATTTCATTTGGACAGGATGCTTTTATTTTTCCCATAATTCTAAATTAAACAAAAGATCTACATAATACAAGTAAACCAAAAGCAGAAGATTTGGTGGCTTTTTTTTTTTTTTTT
>VXAY01000768.1:213460-246412 GCA_013399855.1 Oxyruncus cristatus | reverse complement strand
TAATGTTCAGTTTAGCTTAAAGTTTAATTATAAAAATCCATACATTGTCATAAATATTTTATAACAACATTTTCTTCCAGAATGCCTTTGATCTATATTTGTCTATCATTTAAATATTTTCATGGGAGGTTCTCAAAGAAACTTGGAAAAGTTAGAAGTGAATATTTATACTTCCAGAGAAGAAATCATTATGTTAATATGAATACCATATGACCAAGTACTACACATTCAGAAAATGTAGTGCTAAGTTTATATTAAAATAAATAAAAACTGATGTTCAAATATTTAAGTTGACTCTAAACTGTCAAAACTCTCATTGCTATGATGCCAGAGGTTAAATTAGAAGAAACCTGAAAAACTTTTTCATTACTCCTAATTGTATTTCATGTTGTATAATTTAAAAACTTGGGTTTAGTGGCCTTGATTATATATTTCAATGTAATAATGAATTTAATTTTTTTTAAGATCACTTTTAATTCTGAAAATCTTCTGAAGGACATTTGAATTCTCTGGAGTTCTTGAATTCTCTTGGAACTCTACATCTGTTGTAGTTCATAAATAATGAACTGCTATGGAGCCAAGCTTTCACCTCTCTCTGCTCTAATAATGTCCAATTTTTAAGGATATTTTGGGCTTTCTTTCCTTTGAATCCCAGATTACTGATCAGTGCTTTCAACTCATTTTAACACTCTTTAAATATGTGGATCATATGTTGCCACAGGACATGTTCTCTGGATTTAGGAATACCTTAAGTATAGCCTTTTTTCATCTGAAATGAACCTTTTTTCCCCCCAACATATATTTTTTTATTCCTTTTGGTTTTTTTTCTCTGGAGTCAATCATGTGTAGCCAATGGGTTTCAATAGAAGAAGTTGCAGCTTCTACAAAAGCTCCTTCAGAAATATTTTTTTTATGAGGAACTGTAAGACAAAAACTGGTTAAATTACATATGACTAACATTTTTAATCTCAAATGTTAAGCTTCTAAACTTCTATTCCTTTGTCTTTGTAAGATGACTCACTTGTACAAAGTTGTGTGTATCCTTGCCAAACTGATATCCTTAGTCTTTTTCTCTACTTTATATTTCAAAATCTTCAATAAGATCCATTCCTTCTTCAGTAGGAAGTTGGTGGGAAAAATTAATATCTTTGCATATTTGAGTAACCAGACCAAATTCTAAATTTCAAGGGTAGTTTCAATTATTATGTGATTGAGTTGCATTGTTGAGAATATGTGCAACGCATTTTCATTCAGCAGAGGTAATCCCTGAAGTCAGCAAGTGATTTTTTCATACAAAATGTAACTCTAAAGAAATAAAATTACTTTGGGAGAAGGTTTGCATTCCAGGTAGATGAATTTGATGCAAGTTTAAGTAGCTACTGTGTTATTCTGTTTATTAAGGATTGCAAAACTTGACATGTTTCCTTGCCTCTCCTTCCTTATTGAAAGTTAAATGCTAGCTTTTGTTGTGTTTTCTTTGAGTTTGGGATATCTGTTTAAACACCTGCCTCAGTATTTTGAATGAAATTTAAAATATCCTTCTTCCAGACACTGGAACATTAGAAATGCAGCATTGAACAGAACACATCCTGTTACAGTGTAAAAAGGAATTTAAAATGTCGATTTATTCAGTCAGGTGAAAGTAATCCCATTCCAGGAAGCAATTAGAAAGGTTTACAGCTATTAGTTGTTGCAGGTCAGGATGATTAGAGAAAGAATCCTATTTATTTAAATAACTATGGGGCATTATTATTATCTGTACTGCCAGGGTTTAAGACTTTGCTGTCACTTGACAAAAAGACTTTAAAAATTACTCCTCTATGCCAAATTATTCTATATATAGTAGGAAAAAAAATCCTTGCTTGCATAGAAATTACTTGGTAATCCCAGACTTCATTGTATTTGTTACTATCTTAACCTACTTTTCACTTGTCCGTCTCATTTCTTCTTCTACTTGAGTTCTCTTCAAATTCAAATGTGACTAAGGGACGAAACTGACGACCTGTCCCTTGTTTTATAGTAGTATTTTCAGCTCATTTTGGCTGTTATTTGAGCAAAGCCATAGTGCTTAACTAAGGGTTATGGTTGTTTGGGTGACAGTAAATGACACCAATTTTTTTGAAAGGAGATAAATATAGGTTGGAAGTATAATAAACGTCAAGAAATAGGTGACACAGAAATACTTTCTTCTCTTTCAGGTGGAACTGAAACGCTTATCTCAAAATGAATCTGACTTTCATGTATCTGAAATAAAAAGTTTTGCATTCCTTTTTTAGTTCAAAGGAATCAGAATACAACAAAAAAAATCAGTGAAAGCAAATGTGTTTGTTGCTTTAATATGAGTTAATAGTGCAAGTTAAAGTCTTCAAGGTGAAGAGTTTACTTTGATGTGTTTACCCATGTGAAAATTACAAGCTACCTTGTCTTGTCCTCACATTAGTTGAACCCTGTAGCGAAGCCACATAGCAATTGCTGCAAGGCAAGTGGGGGCACAAAAAAGATACAACAATTCTTCACATTATACCTTATTCTAATTTGGAAATTATTTAAAGAAACTAGTGGAAGTTTTGCTAAAAAAATTTCTGTGAGCTATAGAAAGAATGATGGAGACAATAGAAAAGCTGATGGAGGGAAATCAAGGATTTTTTAGTTTCTTTTTTTTTTTTTTTGAGATACCTAGGCTTCTGCAATTATGCTCAATTCATCCTACAGAGACTGGATCTCCCCATATTTGGTAGCTTTGTGATTTTTTTTTTTCCTATTTTTGAGCTAAAAGAAGTGACTGTAGTAAATTGACTGCTTTTCCAACTGACTTTTAAATTCTATAGTAGTATCTGTAGCTTGCAAGGAGAATATGTTTATACAGTTAAAGAATAAGCAAAAACTTAAGTTTAAATAGTTTATCTTGACAATTTCAAAAAATCCACGTATTAATTTCTTTAGACACCAGGCATCTTCAGTAATCACATATTTTATTTATGGATTTGTTTGTTTAGAAATCAATTTCCATTAATCGAATTAGGAGCCCATAGGGCATTTCTGCCTGAAAAAAAAGTCATAAGGAAATACTACTGCAAGATAGTATCTTACATAATTCTTGATCACCATGGCTTAACAAAAAGGAATAGTCCAAATATACCTACCTAAATGACAAATTTTCTGACCACCAGTTCTGACATTGCCAAGTAACTCTTCCTTTTTTGATTAACACTATTTTCTTGAAAAGCTTGCTCTCATTTATATCTAATTCCCTAGAGAGGTAGGCTGTTTTGGGAAACAGTAAAAGACAGAGAATAGAGGAGTTTTCATTTGCCTTGACGCAACAAGGAGGGCGGGGAGGTCAAAACATGTATGATTTCTCACATGCAGGGAAAATACTGCAACTATTTAAACTAATTTCTTATCAGGCAATTTAAAAATATTTGCTGGAGAGAGAGAAATATATAGGGGAGAAGGAAACACTTTTTAAAAATGGCATCTAAGTATCAGTTTTCTGAAGACTCTTCTAATTTGTTTTCCTACTGCTTTTTTTAGTCTAGGAAGGAAAAAACTGGCAAAGCAGAGGAAAAAAAAACAATTTTTTTATTTCATGTTTTCTTCATAAAATATGTGAAAATTTCTTTTAATAGAACCTTAAAAAAATTGTGATTTTACCCTCTCTATTAAAAAGAGGGAAAGACAAAGAAATCTCATGGAATTATCATCTTGTCATGCATTTTTGATCCAATTCCTCTGTAAGCAGTAGCAGTCTTCTCTTGACTTTAACGAAAGCTGAATTATACCTTGGTGAGAAACATAACTAAAGTCCCATTTTACCTGCACTTTGCCCTCCAACATTTTCACTTTACTTCTATTCAGCAACAATGTCACTATATTAAAATGATCTTAAAAATAAGGGTTTGGTTACCCATGCAGACAAAGTCATAAACGAAGTGTTTTCTTACTGTGGAAAGTGATTTAATGGGCAGCAAAGCCCATCACACAATTTCAAAGATCATGAGTCAGAAAATTTTATAGGACTTTAAAACTGAATAGGGGTTTATTTGTAACATATTTGTATAAAATTAACTAGAAGGTGTTTTGGGAAAGATTTTCACTTAAAATATTCTAAGTCATTAGATGAGTCACTATCTTACATATTTCACGGGGTTTTTTCCCCATTTTTTTGTTTGTTTAGGGCTTATGCATTTATCTCTTGCCGCAGTACTCACACCTGATTCATCCATCCATTTCTATTCATCCTTTTTACCCTCTAACACCTTAATTTTCTTCTTTTGCCTCATCCGCTTTCTTCCCCTGACCTCTCTCATGACAATTCTGTTTTGCTCTTCTTATAACCATCTAATTTGCTCTTCCACTATTAAAATCAGTGGATGCATTACATTTTGCAGGTTTTCTTCTCACATTTCTTTTTATCCAGAAGGTTGTCCTGAACTTCTCTTATCTACCGAGAATATTTTTTTTTCCTGTTAATGTCATCATCCTAAATGACATTAAGTTCCCTCTGGATATCATCATTAATTCAGAAATTTACTAATCTTTCAATTTGTTCTATATAATATCTCTAAGACACCTCCTTTGATGGCTGCCCACAAAGCTGAGGTCCTGTCTCAGGTACTTCAACATTGCACCACCTATACTTAATAAATAAAAAAAAAAATTTTCTTTTCTGGGATTCATATAAAATCCTGCTGCAAAGTTTATTTATAATGTCTGTTATCAAAGCTATAAATACTTCCTTATTTTCATCTTCTTCCTCTGACTTACCTTTCTATATCTTGTCTAAAAAAGCATTACTTTTAAGGGCATCTATTGCAATTTGTCACTTTACTTATCATTCTTTATTCTCTACCAATATTCAATATTCTCTTCCCCTCTGTTGTTTTCCTAAACATTGAAATAAACAGCTTCACTATTATCTATAATGCTAGTCCTCTAACTTAAGTACGTGTGTTTCATTGTCACTTGTCAAAACCCTTTGTCAAAAATTTCCCCAGGAAATCTGGCAGTATTTAGGCTCTTAATGTTTCAAAATTACTGACTACCAGGGCAGCACGTATCTACAATTTTTACCTTATTCTTCTCATACTTCTTTTTCTATGACCGGAACATGAACTCTGTGGTATACAAGTTTTTAATTATTTTACACCAGTTCAGCACTGCCTCCTGTGATGCTGCTTCAGAACTGTGACAGTTAAGTACCATGATCAATTATGTGCTGTCAACAGAAACAGAAGATTATTTTTTTTTTTGCAGAAGAATGCGCCGGCACTATAGTCACCCATAGCTTTGTGGACCTTCATGACAGCCAACCTGTCGAGAAGGCAACCCCAGGGATTTTAGTTCCTGGAATAAGAATCAAAGAACAGCCCTAACATGTTACTCCGTGTTGCACAAGTTGTATCACTGCAGTATGCATTTCTTTTACTCGATGGAAACTTTTCCCATGTGCCAGCGTGTTACTGCTTCACAGTTTTATCTTTTGAATTCTAGATGCCACTGAAAACTATTATCAGGCTCTTCCCTGGCTATCTTCAGGAGGACCAGTCCTCTCTGAAACCTATAACACCTACTAGCAGGAGAAGCTTCTGATATAGTCGCAGCACAGGATGTCTCCTTTACCCTGTTCTTGTTATTTTGAAAATGTCCTCTTTCACAAGAGAAGACTTGCTAAAAGTCTGGTACTGATAAATATAGTGGTTTATTCTGTAATACTTCTCATTTGGACAAACATTATTTCTCTGTTAGATGATATCAACAAGATCTCTGAATAGAGGAAAACAAATTGTAAGTGGAGTTTCAGTTACTGTTTAATTAATAAAGCTACATATTTTCATGATAAACACTCGAATGTATTTTTTCATATCTCAAACTGTTAAAGCATGAGTTTCAGGAAAATTCCTCTTTCTATGAAACATCTCTGAACTGTGGTGCTAAGTAGAAAGGATGAGTCAGCGAATTGCCAAAATTTCTGCAAATTATGTCAAAAAGCAACCAAGTAAATAAAAATTAAAACAGGGAAGAACCTAGTCTGGAGAAAAATATGATGTATTGGAACACTGAGTTTACAGAGAAATAAATCAGCCTGCATTTAGACCAAATGGGTATTCCATTGGTAAGAAAGATGGGCAAGATTACCGTGTAACTTCTGTTCTTATTGCTGAAGCAAAGGCCAAAATACCTTACAAAATTTAGTTGATCTGAAAATATATTAGAAGAATCAGTCACCTTTTGTGTAATTAATAGCCTTGGAAAACATTCAAAAAGTGTTTTCACTGTTCTGTGAGATTTTTTAAACCTCATTTTAAAAGCTCTGTGATGTGACCTGTCACTAAATTTCAGTCATGATACTGTGCTCGGGGCTGTGAAGCTTCAGAGAGAATTTGAACTCAAATCAAGATTAAAAATTAGGTGTGGAAAATTGTTCCTGACTTCAACTCTACCTAACAGCTAGATCCCATGTCAATACATAACAAAAGGCTTATTTTCTCCACCAGTGGAAAGCTTATGAGAGCCATTACTTTCATGACATTTCAAACCTCTATAGCTGAGGACACTTACAAATACATATATCCTCATAAGACACCCTTTTCAGGCTACAAAACAAATATTTCTCATTTCCAATTCAAATGACCCTAAAACTATAAAACATCTCTGGCTTCAAGTCTAGTCTTATCTTTGAATGTTAGTTCCTTTCTCCAGAAGTTTAAAAGAAGTTCATAATAAAGACATAGATATATTGACTCATTTTCTACAGTTGGAGTACTTTTAAAAATGGCTACAAGATATTGAATTGTAATTCCTGTTTACAGGAAATGCTATGGTACTTGGGAGATCAAGAGTACAATTTTTCTGACTACATAGGTACATAGATACATTAGGAATAACACAAAAGTATTCTCTATGACTATGAAAAAAAATGAGACTATATCTGAAAAACAAGCAACATTCAAAATTATCCAGAACAAGTCAAGCTAACTGCATCACAAAAATATTTGTGTGTGGAATGATAACATCTTCTGTTTTGCATACGCATCTTATCTTACAGAAACAGAACTTGTTCAGTCCCAGAGCGTGCGAGATTGATCCCAGCTAGCAACTAAGCACCCAGCAGCCATTTGTTCACTCCCAACTCTCAGGATGATGGGGGAGAGAATTAGAAGGGCAAATGTAAGAAAAACTCATGGATTGAGATAAAGACATTTTAATAAGTGAATTAAAAAAAAAAAAACACCCAAAACCCAAAAGGTGATGTAAACAAAACTGCAAACCACCTCTTGCAGGCAGACTGATGACAACCAGTCTCTGAGTAATAGTTCCTTAGTGAGCATGATGTTACATGGTATGGTATTTCTCTCTGGTCAGTTTTGGTCCACTGTTCCAGCTGTTTCTCCTCCTAAACTCTTTCTGATCCACAGCCTACTTCCTAGAGGACACTGGAGATAAACAGAGAAGATGTTAAAGCTGTGTAAGTACTGTTCAGCAATAATTAAAACACAGGTATGTTATCAACACTCTTTTCCACACAGATCTAAAACGCAAGACCATAGAGGTCCCGAAGAAAGTTTTCTGTTCCAAGCAGACCCAGTATACAGGCCCCATATAACAAACAAACAAACCCCAAAATAAATAAAAAAATTAAAATTAATTGTTAAGAGATAAGGTTCTTCTGTTTGTTTTCTTTTGCTTCTAAAATATCGTTGTTCTTATCATGAATTAAAGTCAAGAGGAAAGAAACTATAAGCATAAGCATTTAGGAAACCTTAAATTATTTCATAGTTAAGTGTCACAGTACTCTCAAAAAAAGTGAAGCACCCAATCACATCTTTGAAGGAAAGAAATTTCATATGTTTGAATCCTTGAGAAAATTATGTAGAGAGACAGTGCAGCTCACATAGCCAAAGAGTCAAAAAGGGTATATTAGAATACAATTTTCCAAGTGTTTTACACATATTTTTGACATCTGCTAGAATTAATATTTCTGCTCACCTCGGTGACAGGAAAAGCTTCAATCAGGGCTTGCAACTCAGAGACTAAAGCAATCTAACATTTGGCATAACAATATAAAAAAAAAAAATCAAGCTATCAGAAAGGAGGACCACGAGTACGGTGAAGGGTCTGGAGCGGAGGCCTTACGAGGAGTGGTTGAGGTCACTTGGTCTGTTCAGCCTGCAAAAGAGGAAACTGAAGGGAGACCTCATTGCAGTCTTCAACATCCTCACAAGGCAAAGAGGAGGGGCAGGTACCAATCTCTTCACTCTTCTGATCAGTGACAGGGCTCGAAGGAATGACATGAAGCTGAGTCAGGGGAGGTTTAGGTTGGATATCAAGAAAATTATTTTTAACCAGAGGGTGGCTGGGCACCGCCGAGGCTCCCCGGAGAAATGGTGACAGCACGAAGCCTCTCTGAGTTCAAGGAGCATTTGGAAAATGCTCTCAGACACATAGTATGATTCCTGGGATGTTCTGTGCAGGGCCAGGGGTTGGACTCGATGATCCTGATGGGTCTCTTCCAACTCAGCTTATTCTATGATTCTATGATTTAATGTTCATAAAACTACTTGCTTCAAGGTTGAAAAGGATATTATCAGTGTTTCAAGCTCATAGGCACTCATAATACTATAAACAGGGTACAAACAGCAGATTAGTCTTGCTAATAATTAAGTGAAAAAGAAATATTAATAAACAATCTTTAAGGTCACAGTGGCATATGTTACTATCAGCATATCACCATGCAAAATATTTAAGCTGACTCACATCTTCTAAATAAAGTTTCTCAAAGCATAAGAAAAAAAGTAAGGTTTGATTATGCCATGTCTTCCCAGGGTTAAGAGCAACATAACCCCACACTAATATAGTCATGTATGCATTTCTCCAGAACTAAGAGTTACGTTACAGGGGAGATTCATCTCTCAGATAAATGTTGTCAGAGTAGTCACTTAGATTTTCCTGTAAAACTAGTCCAGATAAGAAAGCAATTATGAAACACAGTTGACCTGTCCCACCTTAACCATTTGACAAATAGTCTGGCCTTCTGTCGACCAGCTCTCTATGGCATCTGGATCACCTTCTTCCTTCAGGGTCATAATATTCTCTTTAGGAAGTGGAAGAAATATTCTGAGGTATTAACACAACAATACTTTCAATACACGCTTCTGTTCTCCTTGGTACCTGTGTCTCAGAACTGTTTGTCTGCTAGGATGTAGGCTGTCAGTGATGCCAGGAAAACTGTATTTCCTGTGGCTGAATGCACCAGTACTAAAGCAAACAAATGAAAAAGACCAATCTCAGAAGAGTATGGACAAAATTGAAATATGTTGCCATAAAAAACCTGAGGAGATAAAATTTAACGATGTTGAGTACAGGCTTGTGAGAAAGGGAAGAAAGTACTGTAACCAACCATAAAAGTTTTAAAACACACTGTGGTTATGACTTAATAATAGAATATGGATTAAAAAAAGGGACCAGGTATGAGCTGAGTGGGCAATGACACAAGTTGCCAGGGAAAAAAAGATCATCATAAGTCAGGGGAAACTATAAAAGAGGAAGAGAAGTTTGTGAGACAAATATGATCAGGCCCCGTAGCAGGAAAGGTGAAATAATATTGTTGAGCAGAGAAGACTAAAACCAGATAGAGTCCAGACAGTTCCTTTGTGATATTGCTACACAAATAGACCCTTTTAATGGGTCCATTGATTTGCACATTTTTCATATGTAAGATATATGTTGAATGCGTTTAAAGAAGAGAGGAAAAAAACCAAACCGTCTTGGAGAACAGGTAACTGGAAGCCACCACAAAAAACCCTCTGTTTTCATTGGTGCAGGGTAGATTACACATTTGAAGAATCCCTGTCTTAAAAATTGCATCATAACACAATGCATAGACAAAAACAGAGTGAGTAAGGTTTTATCATCTAAAGTCACTAAACTTCAAGTA
The DNA here is from genome assembly GCA_013399855.1 of Oxyruncus cristatus. NCBI lineage: Eukaryota > Metazoa > Chordata > Aves > Passeriformes > Cotingidae > Oxyruncus > Oxyruncus cristatus. The sequence goes on along the minus strand of VXAY01000768.1, from coordinate 236,475 downwards.
TTTGAAACCAAAAAATTCTAGAAAATTTAGTAACTGCTACAGAGTTCTTATTGCTACATTTTAAATAAGGACCTTGAAATCTCTGATGAGATCCTTGCTCCTAAACTGAGGTGCAACTGAAGTACATACAGTACAACCATGCTTTGAAGTTTTGTTTTCAAAGAGATTAAGGAATATTGTTTAAAAAGTTTGAATTTCTCACTGGTTAACTTCAAAATTCCCTGAATCCAGAGGATGATACAACTTTGAAAGTTTTGCTTAATTCGAGGTAAACAGCGTACAGTGGTCTCCACCCATGGATAGCTGAAAAGCAACCTGTTTCCCAAATACTCTTCTATCAAAGCTGCGATTTTTGTTTTGGATGAGTAGAGAACTAGATGGTTAAATAATAGATTTGATGGTCAGGATCATCAAGTAGTTGTCAATTGTTCTTATTTGACCTGGAGATCTGTGGCAAGCATCTATTGCAAGGCTCTGTCTAGGACAGGTTTGGTTTAGCATCTCCATCTGAATGACCTGAAGAAGAAGGTGAAAAGAGCATTCTGATAAATCCTAGAGATGGCATCAAAGTCACAGGCGAAGGAGGGGAAGAAGGGGGCAGAGGGCACCACTGGGTGCCCTCTTGCCACCCAGAGAGAAGTAGACAGGTTGGAGGAAGAGGCCAACAGGAACCTCATGTACTTCAATGAGGACAAAGCCAAGCACTGCTCTGGGGCAGGAAATACTGACATAGTGTTACAGGGTGGGTGCTGCCTGATTGAGAGCAGCTCTGAAGGGAGGGCTCTGGGGGCCTTGGCAGGCACAAACTGAGCATTAGGCAGCTGTTTGCCCTCGCACCCTGGGAGGTGTTCACAGGGGGAAAGACAGGGCATCAAAGAGAGGAATTATTGTCCTCTGCATAAAAATTACATTTGTCATGAATGAGGACCCCAAGATTTTGACCAACTTTTGCAATACAAGTAGAGCTAGGAGCCCTTTGTCACATCATTAAAAAGCAGAGGTATGTTCAGATGTAAGCAAGAGTGTTTCTTATAGGCAGCCAAAACAGTTTCACTGAAGAGACAAACATCATTCATTTACACATGTCAAATTTTAGAGATATTTGGAACATAGGTATCTTCATAACATCTTTCCACATTCTGCAGCTCAATGTCTGTGAATATTTTATAAAAATAGACAATAAAAGTCTTATTTCTTATTGGTTAACTTCTAAACAGCACCCATTGCTGCTGTGGAATACATTCGGTCACTACATGAATGCATGGGAGAAAAAACACTCTCAAAAATTTAGATTCCTCCAGGGTGTGTCATGGTTGTGAGAGCATAAGTTCTTGCAGAGGGATAATTGGCTACTTTTATCTCCTGTTAATTTCTTTCCCCTTTCTTGGTTTCCATGGTAAGGTCAGTCTAGATATCATTAGGAGTATTTGCCTGTCACTCTTCAATAGGAATGTGAATCCTTTCTGTCTTCTGTTTGCACCCCAATAATTTATTCTTTCAAATAATAACCAGACTGAAATTCCTTTTCTTTGTTGCCTGTATTTACAGAAGAAAGAATGGGTACATTTCCACTGCTTGTCTCATTATTATTTCATTTGTGTCTGGATAAGTAACAGACTGGGCAACCTTCATTCCTCCTTACATGATTCATTCAGAGATGTCTTTTGAGGTAGCCTTGCATAAAGATATTAACTGAATTGGTTGATATTTTTTTCAGATAAAGAGTGTTTCATAAAAAAAATGTAATTTGTGAAACTCTATTCTCTCTGCAGAAAAAAAAAAAACAAACACCACATTTGAAATTAAAAGGACAGAACAAAATATTCTCCCGATTACTTCAAGGCTCCAGGGAGTTGCCTGGGGTATTTCATAACACACAGAACTATTTCTTTATTATGTTTGCAGACTCACAATTCACTTCCAAGGCTCATTTCATCACCTTGCAGAACTGTTACACCTGTCTTTGTTATCTGAGTAGCACTGTACTGAAACTTATGTTTAAAAGATCTTCACATTAATTGAGTTCTGAATTTTGATAATCTTCAGCATGGTACTAAACATGATATGCCTGGTTTTATGCCAGGTGTTCTAAATATGATACTGAAGTAGATTTCTAAGGACTAGATATTTAAAATAAGAGGGTTTTGCAGGTGTCCAGTTTATTTGTATCTTTTTGCACACATGTAAAGCTATTTTTTCTCTTCAGCACTTCAGAAGATAGATCTATTAATTGCTCTTCCAAAGAAAGCCTCTGCATTCATTAATGCTATGCTCATATTTTTCACTTTTTGTTGGAGAATTAATTACTTTTTATATGCTTAAATCTATATAACTTCTTTCTTATCACCCAATTAATATCGCAAATGAAGCAAGTGGCATCTCATAATTATTTCATTTCATATTAATAATTGCTTTATTCATTTATTTTTTTGCCCTTTTTTTTTTAATTGCAGCAAATGTCAGAATTCCAAGAGAATTCTTTCATAGCACACTATTGATGCCTTCTCATTATAAAACTATTTCAATTTATTTAAAATATAATTTCTGGCAGACGTTTCTTATCCCTGACAGCCTTGATGAACCTTCTTTGGGTCCCTGAAAAATTTTGAAACAACCCCTACAATCACTATCCACTGGTTTGTGTGTTAACACAGAGTAGATAATAATTATCTTTAGCATATTTTAGTGCTGAGAAAATGGAGGCACTGGTTACTTGTGGTCATTTACAGTCTTGGGACACTTTTTTAGGAAAGTGGGAGTATTCAGGAAGGCTAACATTGACAAATTCCAATTTCATTTGCAGATTCCAAGCTACATTTTGTTTCCCCTGGTATTTCAGTGTGGAAAAAGAAAGTTATTGTTTTTCTTTTCATACTTTCTGATTTAATAGTTTGTTCAACATATTGGAGTAATGAGTGACATCTACAAATAGAGAGACAAGCTGTAGCCAGGCTGTGAGTGTTCTTCACTCAGCAGGTAATCAACTTGGAAGTCTTCTGGGACCATTGTCTTTTTAGAAAGGAAGAGGGACTGGAAGAAACCACATCAGTGCAGAAGTACTGTAACTAATACTATATTGTTCAGAAATCTTCAGCTGAGATTATGACATAAATTACCATTGTATTTTTCTGTGGTTTTGTAATATACATTTGGGATTTTACTTAGTTAATACAACCTCATAATGTCCATACGATCCCTCTATTGTTGTAATGTTTAGTCCATGCACTTCAAATATGTTACATTTTTTAGAAGGGAAATACAGCAATTTTAGTTTTCAGTAACTGAAAACTCTGTTTTCAGTTACTCAGACTGAAAAAAACCCAACTTTGTAGGTTTTTTTGAAAACAGTTTGGTTTTGTTGTTCTGAATTTCTCTCTCTGTTCTGTCTAGGCAGAATTTGGGATGTCAATTTTTTCCAGTTTTTTCTTTTGTCTTAAGCTTCTTCAATATTTCACAGCAGAGCTGAAAGAGGTGAAGACAATATACACAGTTTTGTCTTCTTAAAGAACAACGGGACTTGTTTTGAATTTTAGTCTTCTTTTTTTTTTTTTTCCCTTAGACCTTAGACATGAATAACGTGTCTACGGTAGTGACAGTGCCTGTAGGAATAGATTTGGTATAATTTTGGGTATAAAATTAACAGTGGAGGTCAGAGAATATAGGTATCCATAGTAGCATAAAGAGCACACTTACTTATTACTAGGACGTGTATATCTCCCCATATTATTTATTTAGACCATTTTACAAAGTTTCTTGCTTCTTGCTCTTTGGATTGCTTTTGATCCAAATATGAATCTCTGTAATAATGAAAGTCATTTACAATAATGTTTGCAATAACATAGGTAATAACCTCTTACTGTAATGAAATTATACCTTTCTATTGCTCTTTGAACCACTAAAAAACTGTCCTGCAAAGTGGTCAAGAATCTCTCTTCCCATTGCAATGACGAGAGTATTAAACATTGCCTTCTTGACTTTGAAATCTGACATGTAGGCTTGGGGAATTATAACTGTTGCCCCATGCCCTCCAGATGCCTGGTCCCACCTTAGTAATTTCCTTTGTCAATTTTTCTACTACAGTTTACACAAATTAATTCAGCAGTATTTTGAAAATTCAAGTTTGGGATGTTAAAATGGAGATGAATACCAAAACTAAGTAAGAAGGTACTCTGATACCATTTGTTAATTTTCATATACAGTTCAACAAAACCCTTCAGTTCATCCTTCATCTTAAGTGACCAGGATATGCAAAGGGTAGTAGTGAAATACTTTACAAAGAGTCTTGGGGGCTGAACTAGAACTAGGATTTTGGTCATTATTTTATACCTGTTGGGCAAAAACATAAAAAGGATTTTTTTCTATAATGAGATTGCTTTATGAAGAAAATATAGGTAATATGTACAATGGCACACCTAAAAAATTCCATCACATATGCCCATGCATTCATGTTTGTGTAAATGTGAAAGCCTTTTTTAAAAAACACTTTCTTTTGTTTTTAATGTTGTTACTGATTTAATACGTATAAAATGTATTTTGTTTCCAGTACTGACTTCTTATGAGAAAGAAAAAACTCCTGGATTGCTTTTGTTAAGAATATCTAAAACCTCACTGAATAGTAGTTCAAAATCAAACTCCTTTGATTGCACATTTTTCCTTTCACAGTGTGTGGCTCTGTACTCTATTTCACAGGGCAATGCTCTGTTGAAATCTGTCACTCCAAAAAGCAGTATGATAGTTGTCAGGGATAGCCAAAGAAGACTGAATTATATATACGTAACTTTTTTTTTAATGTGTCCCTAACACATTGACTTTTCTGGCTGTGGGAGCTCAGTAAAAAGAGAATCAGCATAAGGTGAAGCATATCTCCTACCGGATGGCCAAACTGCATGAAAACTCACACTTCATTAATGGTGCTTCTCATACCAGCTGGCCAATGGATCATGAAAATGAATCAGAAGTATAACAGGGATTTTTTTTTTCCAGTTGTAGCAGTCATAAACAATTATGAACTGCTGGCCTTTTTTTTTCAATACTTAATAATTTAGCAATCTATACTTAATACTATATTAGTACTATACTTAATAATTTTAGTAATATATTTAATCAACAGGTTCCTTATTTTGGCTAGATACTTATGCCACCTGAGCTTCATTTTTTGATGTAGACATGACATTTTATGTCATAATACAGAAATAAAATTCTTTCAGTTATACCTCACCACAAAGCTTTCACCTCTCCACAAACTTAAGACAATGATTTTTGGTGTCTCTCTCTGGTTTTCTCATTTAAAGGAAAGGAAAAAGAGGCCCTGGGGGAGCCTGGGTTTTAAGGGAGAATACTTATCACCTGCTGAAAATCTGATTTTTAAAGTGTTTTCAAGTATATGTAAATAGGGAAAGAAAATCTTAAGAAAAAGGCAAGATATTAATACACAGAATAATGCAGGACTTCCTTAGATATCTCAAGCTTTTGTCTTTTCTTTAGTCCTTTGCTCGACGTTTTTCTCAAACAAGAAAACTTTACTCCCTGTCAGTATGTGTCCAGATATAATTAAATTGTCTTCCACTGTTGTCCTTTTTCTAACAGTCCAACATTTCTGATCAGTTAGGCTCCACGAGAAAAGAAGGATCTGAGAAAGAATGTAGTTTTTTTTTCACAGTATCAGCTTCTTCTTTTCTTTAACTATTCAAGACAGTTAACCTTCTCTTTCTGCTGGCTCAGTACAACTACATGAATTACTTTCTGATGGCACAGCCTGGGCTTTCAGAAAGTAAGAAATTATACCAAATTAAGGCTTTCACCATAGTGGTTTGTTCAGTCCAACAGTGTGAAACACTGTCTGGGAGGGAGCTGAGAGCTGGGCAGTACGTCACTATGGGTACTGGCCTACAAGCAGTTTGCTCTGTGATTAACTATCATTTAAATTTGGTGTGCCATGCAGGTCAGTAGAAAAGAAAATCAGTTCTAACATTCAAAAGATTGCATCACTAAAAGAAAATTTTACAATGTTTGAACAGAGCAAAGGCAGAGTTTTGGGTTTTTTTTCTGGAGAAAGGAGAGAGGAATCAACTAATCAGCACTTCTTTTTGGTGTTCACACTTCAGTCCTACTTAATCCTCTATGCTCTGGTGAATTGAATTCTGAAGTAGGATTTGCAGTTTCAGATAGTACAAGGTTCCTTGTCTGAAATCAGCAAAGATTTTGGTCTGCCACAAAAGGAATAGCTTTTATGCAGGTTTTTTTGCTTAACTTCAGCTATGTATATCTAAAGATGATAAACACCACATAATCTGTGCTATTGTTCTTTTCTTTCCTCCTCTGCATCCTTAACTTTAAAAGAAAGGTTATATCTTGTCTACTGGGATTATATGTTTATCAGTCTACACTGTATTTGGATTAACACAGTCGTGGCTTTGTTTCCTCTTGGTTTGGTTAGGAGAGATGCACAGACTGCTGTATGTTTTGTTTCATCCTTTTCCTCTGTTCACTGCAAAGGTCTGAATCTTATGATTTAACTTCCATACCAATGTAACAGCTTTTCAGCCTTGTAATCAAATACTTGAATGAACGTGCAGTATTCTTGTCTGTGTCTTACAAGAAATATAAAAGGCTGCATAACTCTAGGCCAAGCATATCTTTCACACTGTTAATTCTTATCAGCAACTACAGATCTTTACAAGACTGAGTTCAGCACTCGGAATCACATACTGAAAATGAAAGCAACAGTCAATGTACTTTTCTGTTTTTACTCTGAATGAAGAAAATAACAGCCAATATACTTCAAAGATTCACATTGTCAAAGATCAGCACATATTTTTATGTCCAGCTGATAAGGAACAGAAAATCCACCTGTTAACTTTGAAATTAACTTGGGGACCTACATCTTCTCTCTGCTCTTTTATTATTGCATGAGAACAGCACAAAATAGAAGCAGTCAAAGAAGAACTCTTTGTAATGAAACAGCTTCAGCAATTTCTTTAGCCAGAAGTAACATTTTCAAACATGTCTAAATGGTTTAGAAATTAAATCAACTTTCACTAACAGACTTAAGGTTAAGGGAAGTTTTAAAATGTGATTTAGATAACTAAGAGCCATAGGCTCTTAGGAAATTTTAGATAACTAAGAGCCATAGGCTCTTAGGAAATTGTCATAGACTCAAGGGATTAAAGCTTATGAGTAACAATATTCAAATCACTCGCTGGAATGTTTCTAAAGAATTTACTTTTTTTTTTCTTCTGGTATAGTTCTGTTATATTTAAAATAATATTCTACATTGTTCATTATTTCTGAGAACTGTGGGGTTTTACTTTTTCATGCATTTCTTATCAAATAATAATAATAAAAAATATTTTTTGTTGTTTTTATGAGTGTGTCCTCACTAAGAAAAAAAAAAATATTAATGGAAAAATGTTACAGCTATTTTACAAGTTAAACAACCGTGATGTCATTTTTAGAACATTGGGAGTATGGACAAGTTAATTCCAACTGTTATGACACTTCACTTTCGCTGTCTTGTAGTTCTTTATANTATCAAATAATAATAATAAAAAATATTTTTTGTTGTTTTTATGAGTGTGTCCTCACTAAGAAAAAAAAAATATTAATGGAAAAATGTTACAACTATTTTACAAGTTAAACAACCGTGATGTCATTTTTAGAACATTGGGAGTATGGACAAGTTAATTCCAACTGTTATGACACTTCACTTTCGCTGTCTTGTAGTTCTTTATAACCAGTGCTTAATTTGACAATTATTTTAAAACTGGTGATTTTAGATACTGAATTAGTTATCCTGTGATAGTCATCTAAGGAATGGTTATTTCCAAATATAGCACTTCCAGACTACAATTTTTCATGATATTTCTTCCAGTGTTACTTGTATTTACATAAGAACATGACTATTTCGATAGTATTAGTATTTTGTGCTGTGACTCACTACTGCCATTCAGTGTAAAGGACATATGACTCCTTATTGCCATCTTCATTAAATAATGACATTAATGAGCAACAGAGCTTAAATATTGATTTCTAGCACACCTCAGGAAGGAATTTTTGCTATAAGAGTTGCTCTTGGTGTTTTCTTGCAGCAGTTGGTTCTTGATGACTTGTTTTAAAACAAAATGCTGAATTTAAACTTTCAAAAATTTTTCACCCTTTCTTTTCAAAATTTATTAACTTGTAATTTTAAGCACTCTGCAAAATCAACTTGTTATGTTGGTAATTGAGTGAATGAAACCATAAGTATTATCAACATATTCTGAGCTGGTGTAAATGATCCTAGCTCCATAGAAATAGACAAGTTAAAAACTAATTTAAATTTCACACTAGCTTCAAATTGAAATAGTCTAAAAGAACAAATATAAACACTCTGTTGAATTGGAGCAAACTACTGAATCATGACTCCCATGCAAGGAAAAAAAACCCTTCAGGAATTATCATTTTTCAAACAGGAAATGTAGAAGATTTTGAAGTAGGTACATTCACAAAAAACTAGGTGACCACACAAAACAGCCCATCTGCAGACAGAGCATTTAGTGAAGCTTTGTTTGATCAATCTGTGCTTGATTCTGAACTATAGTTGCATGCCCCAGAAAAAAAACAGTGCATTCTTAGACTGGAATAATGAGTCTATAGTTGAAATTATAGCCCAAAATTTGAGATTTACCCAACAGCTGGAGAAGTGTTATGGACAATGACAAGTACATAATGTTATAGTTTTGCCAGAGATGCAAGCAGTAAACCCATAATAATGTCATGCCAATAATATATGACTGTGAAAAAAAATGTTAACATTACTAAAAATAATAGTAACAAATACTAAATAATAATAATTGTAGTAATGTGATATACAGCCTAAGAGGACCCATAGTTTGTCTGGAACTGGTTCAGACAGGTTTTTTTCAATCCAAAATTTCAGTAAACACCATAGAAATAGAAAAAAATCCCACATATATTTGGAACGTTTTAGACAAAGTTGGCTCATGCAGTATAACATGCTCTAAAGTCCTAGACTGTAGAGGAAATTGAATAGAGTGTTCAACAGAGAGCATGAGACAATATAATGGTTATCTTGTCTGATTTTCTTTTTTACAAGAACTCCCCACTTTTTATATTCTGTCCTGCACTTAGGTAAGTCAGAATAATTAATACCACATATGTGGTCTTACATCACTGGTGACTTTTACATCTGCCCTCTTAAGAAGTGTTTTTCTTTTTTTCTGTTATATTTTTGCTGTCTATTGCTTTTTTAGTCATTCACATTTTAGGCAAGACAGACACTAATAAAACAATTCTATTATTTATCTCTGCCATTGACATAATAGCTACTTTAATGAAAAAAGGGATAAAAACTTGGACACTGGTAATTATTCCAATCACATTTTCCACACAATGCAATATAATTCAGTGCATCTTTATATTGTGCCCTTCATGTATCCACATTACAATGAGAAATACACATAGCTATCACTAAGCATAAGTCAAGCTGAACAAATGGGGTTTTAATTTTGACTAGAAAATACAGTCAACCTACTGTTCATGATCTCATATGAAAGGGCATTGCAAAGCCATGCAGTAAAGTCTTTGAACTAGTGGGATCAATCTGATTAGGAGGAAGAGATTTGAAAATGAAGTGACATTATCACTACATAATGAGAATAGGCTTGTATGAATTTGCATTACAGTGAATATAAATTTATATGTCCAAAAAGAGGACAAAAAAGTCTCCAAGGTGAAGTTAGTGAAATAGCTCAAATGTACAAGATAAAATTCTGGGATGTTTAGGAAAACCTGGAGAGCAGTTGACTTCATTAATTAACATTTGGAAGCTAAATAAGGACAAGTGGATCAAAATGTCAAAGGGACTTGTATCTTTATGACAAATTATAAAAATTACTGATGTGAGAAGAATAAAAGACACCCTCTCTTTATAATTTACTGCTTGCTAAGTCCAAATCTTGGGTTTACTCCTATTGACATAATTTCAGTAGAACAGAACTTCTTTGCAGTTGTCAAATATACATTATATACAACTTACTCAATCTGTAAGGTAATAAAGGATTTGAAAATTTTCACTGCTGTGTTTTCTTTATGTGCTTTACCTTTGTGCAGGATTTCAGAATTCTATCACAGGCAATGTTCTGTAGCTTCATTTAGAACTGCCTGCTTTATACTATGTTTTTTTCACAGTGGATTAAATTCTGGCCCCATTGAAATTAATGATAAAATATACACTGACTTCTGAGTGATATAGATTTTGCCAATAATATTCTCAACAGCATAAATACACAAGCTTAAATTTAATTCTCTCATTAGCAATGGATGAACCATGACAGGCTTAGTGTTTTGTTTCAGATAAATATCACAAAAATTTGGCTGCTTCTCCAACTATCCATATTAATTGGCAAATGCATAGGAAATCTCAGGAGAATTGACTCTTTCAGGAAATTTCTAGCAATTACTACATCTGTTTAAGTGAGAGGAGCTATCAGAATTTTGGCAGTTATATGAAAGTATTTTTCGGAATCTAGAATGTATTCCATACAAATATTTAATTTAGAAGGAAAATATTGAAAATACATTTTAAAAGACAAAAATAATCTTTGTATTATTTAGGTAGATTTTCACGATGATGTTTCGTGTCGTTGAGCTTATTTCTATCCTAAAAATCCTAGGACAAGGATTTGTTTAAAAGTCACAAACATTACATTTTTCAATGGATTTGTTTTTTTTTTTCACTCAAGATTATTATGAAATTATATATTAAAGTCTACAGGTTTTACTACAGGAAATGACACAAGAGCTGGTGAATATCTACAGCCTAAAACTCATCATACGGACAGTGTGGAGGATGCTTATCTAGAACTATATACTGCAAAGAAATGTGTAGAACTGCCACTGTTAGAACCACTTGCAGACTGTTTACATCTAAGATCCTCAAAATTAATGAGTTTAAATGCGAAATCTCTTCATGTAGGTGAAGATGGTCAACACTAGCATAGATTTTCTAGAATATTTTGGGATCCCCGCCAGTGGTAGACTGAGAGCTAGAGGGACAAATTCTGTCAGAAAGGTACATAATCCACAGCAATCCTATTTTGTGACCGTGAGATGACAAGATCACTTCTAGATCAATTTTAAGTTATCTTATTAACAAAATCAGTGATCATGTTGTATGAAATCTCTGGCTATAGGAAACTAGCTGGTTGTCACTGCACTTCATGTAGAGGGCACTCAGTATTTCACAGAGATTATGGTTCTGCCTCAAAAGTTCTCTTCACATATGATTAAGGAGAATCAATATTGACTTTTAACAGTGGTCAGATCCTGACACAGTAGAGATGAGTACCTGATTACAGTAGTTTCTACAGAAATTTAGATTTACACACCACTCAGCTCATTTCACTATATCAGCTTCCACTTATTGCAATGAAGTAACATATCTACTGATTTAAACATCCAGCCAAAAATTTAATTATTGTCAATAAAAAAGGCTGAAAAAAATACATCTTCTGCATGTTAAGGCAATCATATCAAACCTTACAGGCAACTCAAAAAACGTAAAAACTAGTATTACTACAACAAAGGCAAGTAATGCTGAGCATTTTCTGACCTCTGACTCCACGGTACGAACACCAATTCACATAGGACAGGCAACAAATGGGAGGAACCAGAAAATGGGGCACAGCAAGAAAATCATTACACAATTGTCATCACGGAGACTTGGGGGGATGTCTGTCACAACTGTCAGTCTGCAACGGATGGCTATAAACTCTTCAGAAGGGATAGGCAAGGTAGGAGAGGTAGTGGGGTAGGCCTGTGAGTTAGGGAGGGTTTTGATTGTCTAGAGTTTAATGATGGTGATGAAAGTTGAGTGTTTAAGGTTAAGAATCATAGGGTAGGCCAACAAAGTAGACATCCTGGTGAGAGTGTATTACAGATTGCCCAAGTAAGATGAAAAGGCAAATTAAATATTCTATAAGCTGTTGGGAGAAGTCTCATGATTGCCAGCCCTTGTTTTCATGGGGGATTTCAACCTGACAGGTGTCTGCTAGAAATACATCACAGCAGAGACAATACTGTATAGGAGGTTACCAGACTAGAAATCTAGAAATGTATGGAAAATAACTTCCTGTCAAAGCTTGTGGGGAAGAAAGCTAGGGACACATGTTTTTTGTGAACAGAGAAGGACTGGTGGGCGGTGTAGTGATTGGAGGCTGCCTTGAGCACAGCAATCAAGAAAGGATAGTTTTTGACTCCTGAGAAAGTAAGGAGGGGGGTCAACAGTACTGCTACCTTGAACTTCCAGGGAGCAGACTTTGGCCAGTTTAGGAGACTGGTTTACAGAGTCCATGGGGGAGCAGTCCTGAAGGACAAAGGAGTCCAGGAAGGGTGGACATTCTTCAAGAAGGAAATCTGAAAGGTACAAGAGCAGGCTGTCCCTGTGTGCCAAAAGATGAGCCCGCAGGGAAGAAAGGGAAGAACCTGACTTATCGGAGAACTTTGGCTGGAACTCAGCAATAAAGGGAGTTTATGACCTTTGAAAGAAGGAGCAGCTCACTCAGGCAGATTACAAGGATGTTGTGAGGTTGCTAAGAGAGAAAATTAGAAGGGACAAGGCCAAGCCAGAGCTTAATCTGGCTATCAACAACCAAAGGAGGGCTAAGAAGAATCTTCATCCTTTATTGGATGGAGGGGGAAATATAGTGACAAAGAATGAGGAAAAAGCTGAGGTACTCAATGCCTTCTTTTTCTCAGGTTTTAATAGCAAGACCAGTTGTTCTCCAGGTACTCAGCACCATAAGCTGGACAACAGGGACAGGGAGCAGAACAAAGCCTCCACAATCCAAGGGAAAATGGTCAGAGAGGTACAATTCTGTGGTGCCACATGCAAAATAAAAGTACTCTTGCAAATATTTTTTCTTTGAAATAATAATAAAAAGTTGGATTTTGTCTAACTTAAAGTTGTTGTTATCATCTCTTCAGAAGCTATCTTATGATATGTATGAATTAATAAGTTGTACCAGTTTGTGGAACAGTTTTCAGATTGCCTCAGAAATTCATGAAATATTGATGGGGTTTCTGAGTGATATTTTTTAAAGTACTGACAGCAGTAAGGCTCCAACCTCTAACGTCATGCAATTAGCTGCTATCTGTGGTTTGTGGAGTTTTCTTCCTGACAATAAATTTCTGATTAAGATGTCTGTTGTCTGAAAATGTTAACGAGAAGAATTTTGGGTACTGAGAGATTTAGTTGGGGGACATATGTATTGACCAACAATGTGTTCAGAGTTCAGAAGTGATTAACCATTCATTGATCAAAATAAAAATATGATCTATTTTCTATTTGATGAAGTATATGATATAATGATATATGACGAAATATAGGTCTGGTCAAACAGTTCATCGGGCACTGGATTCTGTATAAGTACTTACTCCCCTTTCTCTAGATTAAGTTGTGCAATTTTACGGTCAGTGAAAAATTTAATTTTTGTATTCTAGTTCTTTTATACTTTCTTTGTCCTGTGACAGTATGATAACAAGAATTCAAGGAAAAGCTGTCTCTAATGTAATTTTTCAATGTCTAGACCAATACAAGCATGAGAATTGGCATGCTAACATTGATTTTAATGATGCTCCTTTTAAAATAGCTCAGTCACTGCATTTATGAAACTGTAATTAGAAACAAGAGCTTTAGTAACAGACTTTAAAACAAATGACAACATATCTTTTGAAGTGACAAAAGTTATTAGGAGTGAGATGTTCTACCTTTCTGCTTAACGTTAGTGAGAGTATTCATATTCTTCTGTCCAGCTCATAGGTCAAATTCTTATATCCTGAGTGTATACTTGTAAGAATTCTGATCATGTCTCAGGTAGCCTTTTTGAGTCTCTCTGACCTGGACCTGGAAGCCCTCCAGCAATGGGATACCAGAAGAATTAGCCTTTCTATTTGAACACGGACACTCCCCTCCTCCACTTTTTGTACTGTTGTTGAGGAACCACAAATGGCAGCTAATATTTCTACTGAAAGTCTCCCAAATGAACTGACCTCTTTTATCTGAGGTGAATACATTGCTATTAAAAGATAAAGCTTTCTAAGGGATGAACAAGAGAACCAAAATAGGTGCCACTTAGTTTAAAAATAGAAATGCATCCTTACCATAAGTCAGCTCCTGGTTTCTACCTCCCAGCTTATTGAACATTCCTGACTGTTCCTATTTGGAACAGAAGAATGGGAGGACATAATCCTGTAGATTGACCTGGCTATGGCCATATGGACAGTTGAACCATAGTCCATGAAACTGTCACAGCCAATTTGTTCCTCCACTACCTGCTCTGGGGAAATTTGCCTTAGGAGGTGTGTCCTAGCTGAACATCATGTCCATTTTTTATTATCCATCCAGAAATACAAGCAAGGCTCACTGCAGTTGGTTAGAAATTAAAAGCAGCCAGTTTCTCATGGATTTATGACAAAAGCTGCTCTTGAATCCTTATTTCCTAATCCAAATCCAGCTAGTTCTAAGTAAAACAAAATCTAGGCAGACCTGAATAGGAATCTCTATTCTCTATGAAGAATTTTTAAAAATAGATATCTTCTATAAAATTCCGAAAAACTTGCAGGTTTTTCTTTTTAGAGTATCTATAATTTCTTTCTTCACATTTCCCCTGCAGATGTCTGTTTTAGATAATATACATATTTATGCGAATTGTGCAAGTTTAAGAAAAACATTTAGCACCAAATCCTCCACTGGTATGAATTAATAATTTACAGAAACTGGAGTTATATTTTTAATATGCCTTGTGAATCCAAAGAGGTATTTGGAATTTTCCCCTTGTGCTTATTATCTCAATAAATTGAGCAAATTTTTCATTTGATAGCACATGAGAAATATTTGTCCATGTTTTAAGGCTATGATATTCAACCTTGAGCATTGGCTTGTGTATAGTTCAGCATGAAGAATACATGCAGACACCAAGCCTATTCCCTTTTGTCATCTGTCCCTCCAGCTCTGGCAGAATAAGCTGAAAAATAGATAAATTGATTTGGCAATGACAGTATAGGGCAGCTGCCATAGGACCACAGCTTAGAGTCTATTACATGATGGACAGAAGGAAGGAGCTGGTTGCTACCACTACAATCTGAATCCAACTGTGTCTGCACTGAAGGAGTCTTAGAGAAAATTTCTGCTGAATTGGCTAGTGATAAAAGTTGGATATCAGTAAATCAAACATTTTGTTGGCAAACTCTTTGGCTACAAACAACTCAGACAATATTTTATTTATGTCTGCCTTACCTACTGTGTCTAGAGTGGAAATGGTTTTGGTGTAAGACCTGGTGTTCTACATTGTGACAACTTGTAAATTATAATTTTTTGTTAAATGCTTTTTTTCTCAATAATGATGATAATAAAAAAGACAGCTCAATGTATTTTGATGGAAATAACAGGACGTGTATACTTCCAAGCACAAAAATGGGAGCTGCAAAGAATTTATATTCTAATTAAAGTATTACCAATTCTCTGGTGATTGTCTTTTTGGCAGCATGACCTACCTTTGAATTACAAGACTGTAATATGTACAGCTGAAATATCTGTACCCAGACAGAAGGAGTTGCTTCATTAATTCTGAATGGCTTTGTTTCATAAGGTACTAAAATCCTCTCATATTAGTGTACGGTTCATGCGTGTGTACTTCAGAAGGAAGCCAGGTTTAACAAGGAAATATCTTACAAAATAGGGGAGACTTTCACAATATTGGCCAGCTTTCTAGAGCAGTTCTTTTAGCAAGATAGCCACTATGTTTTAAATTGTCTTAACTTTTTTTTATCACAGCAGTTGAAAATGACAAAACAGAGTTGTAAGCTTAATGAAACAGAATCATGATTAGCTGTAGCTGCTACCTACTACTGTAATGACATCAAATCTTTCTAGATAATTATAAAAGCAAAACAGTCAAGAGGAAGACATCAAATAACTAAATATTCTGACACTCAGTATTGGTTACTTCAAGCATGTATACATAATAACTAGGAAATTCTATAGGTATTAATAATAATTCTGCACTTTGAAGGACAGTTTAAAAAACATATATCTTAAAAAAACATCACCTTGAAACTTTTTTTAGCTGGTTTATTTTATTCAAATATATAGAAAAGAACAAGATATTACACTAAGGTTTTAACTTTTTGTGTTTGTTATTCTAGATAAATAAATACATTACAGTAGTAATGAGAAACAGTGCATTGGGGATCTTGAGGAACATACTGTACTGAGGAGCTGGTGACCTTGAACAGTCCATATCCACTCTACAGCCTTGTACTCTGGGCTGGAGCAGGCCATATGCAGCATGAGGAGCCTCTGCAGGAGAATCGGCTGGCACACCCCATACCAGCCTGTGTTGCACTGGTGGCTGGTAGGAGATAACATCCTAACCTGTCACAAAAAGATATGTGATTTTCTTATATAGGATAGAAGAGAACTATAGTATGAGAAGGAAACTGATTTTTTCCGTGGGCAGAATCTGATCAGTGTACAATGGGAAGATCCATCCAGGCTCTGTCTGATGTCTGATGCTGAATGAACACAGGGTGCCCAACATCTGAAGGAAAGTAAGATTTTTCTCACTATTTATATTCCTGGCATTATTCTGTCTTTCTAAAACAGCTGTTTTATTCGCTTCTGTGTCTTTCTTACTGAGTCCCAGATAGAAACCTGCAACATTCCCTCCACCCTCAATACTGAACACACAGCAAGCCTCAAGTCAGCATCAGTGAACAATGTTAACTTTTTGAGTATAACTGTTGCCATCAGACGCTAGCTAGTTCTTCATATTAACAATATAAAATATAAAAAAGAAGTCAAATGTACATTTGGCAACAGAATGACAAAAATTATCCGTATGGTGTATTTTATTGTTTCAAAAAATGAAATCTGTTATTGAATTAAAAAAAAAAACCCATGATTCATTTGTGGCTGACCAAAATAGTTGTTTTGTTTTGTTGACAAAATTTTACACAAATTGACTTTTTTTTTAGTTTAAGGATTTCTTTTTACATAAATGAAGGAAAAATTTCTTTCTGTTTTCCCATTCAGATTGAACAGTTCAGAAGTTAATAGAGTTGCAATTGCTTAAAATAGCTCCTTTTCATAGGACTACTATACAGAACTACAGTTTTCTGCTCCTGTTTTACTCTTCATCAGTTCTACTAGAATGTTCTAGTTTATATGAATCCAAATATTCTCTTGATATGCAAATGTTGCTGAATAAAAGACAGCCCTGACCCTAAGGCCAAGTAGCACATCCACCTGACTCCTGGAATAGGCAGCTGCTTCCTTAGCAGATATCTTTATCTGTGAACCTCAACGGATCTTATAGGGCATTCCTGTAATATTGACACATAATTATCACACATTCTTGTGGCTTTTTCTTCTTTATATTTTTCTTTTTGAGTTGTTCTAAATAATTTAAGGACTATGTTTAGTCCTTAAGAACGGTGTTTTACAGGATGAACCTGAAAGTTTCATCCTATAAAGGGTATGTTTTCAGGGAGGGTGAGGGTGATGGTGGAGAGGGAAGGTGCCAGAAAAGTGACAGAAGACTTGAAGGAAATTTACATGAAGGAATCCAAAACTGATGTCATCCTTTCATGCTGACCTTTTGTAGCAAGTCTGTCCAAGCATACTATGCTCCAGACTCTGCCCATATTTTGCCTTAGAGGAGACTTATTCACAGCTGACTCAGATAGAAAACTAAGAAGGCAGATGATTGGGGGTCAGCGTTCTATACTTCAATAGTGTAGGTGTGAGTTTTAGGACTTCGGATTCATGGGATCAGGGTTTCAGGCAGGGACTTGGTGCTTTTGTATAGTAATCATCAGAAATCGTAACCCAATATCAGGTTTTAATGTAGATATGTAATACATAATATATAATACATATATATATTTTTTATATATATAGAATAAATTATACATAATACATTTCCAGATCTTCTGAAATGGCTACTCCAGAAAACTTGAGGTCCTGTGTATGCATGCTCTTATTCAGTTGTGTGGAGGCCTAGTCAAAGTCACCATTATGGAAAGGTATCATAAAATTTACCTCACTAGAAAGACTTTCCAAGGGTTGAGCTTCTTTGTTTTAACAAAAGCATTCTTTATGTTTATTGCAAAATATTTCAGCTGTTCAAGTCACAGATAAATAATAATTTACAATAATTCTACACTGCTGATACCTATTGTAATAACAATATCTAATTATATAAATCATTTTGTACAGTTCTAGATTACAGGATTTTTACCATTTATCCTCTCATCTTTAATTATATATCTGTATATATTGTCATTAAGCCCTTTGATTTTCCCCCTGTACCCCAAAATATATGTTTCAAGATTGTTAAAGCCAGGACCAGGAAAGATAAGACACACAGAGAAAGGATGTGCCTTGATTCTGCAGTTTGAAAGTACAGGACACCTTCGATGTTTGAATTAGGAAGGGGAAAAAAAATGTGCTCGGGGGAATCCAATAAGTAGGGCAAATGTAATTATCTTGGATGGCATTTGAACATAGATTTTGTAAAACATTGCCTTCTTTTCTACTAAAAATGTATTTCCATGCTCCAGCCAAAATCTCATACAGTGGAGGATTCAGTAGTTCTTTAAAAAAATCGATTCTTAGGTGTGTGACACATAAAAACTTCTGCAAGACATTCTTTGTCTCTAAAAATCTGGGCATACATCTCTTAATTGTGACTGATAAAGCTACTAAATTATTATTTAATATTAATGTATCAGCAGTATAGTAAAATTCGTCATTTGCTCAAGATTTCCTTTGACTAGGGCCATGACAAAAATTGAGTATATAGAAAGTAATAGGTATAAACACAACCAGTTGCAGAGGGATCTGGACTGTCTAGAAAAATCTTTGTTGTTTAAAACACAACAACTTTAATTTTTAAACAAAAATGTAGCATTCAATAACTGTTGTTAAAAACATTACTTTAACAATACATGTTTGTTTGTTTGTTGAAAACCAACAAATGTCATGATACTTATAGAATGTAAGATTTTTGTCCTTACACTGTGAGCTAGGGTTAGATGTCTAGGACAGATCTTGCCTGTGTGGATTGGGCTCACTATATGTACTAATACTTCACATTAAATGAGACTTTAAGCAAAATTTTTATAGAATTCTTGTCCATTAGTTAAAAGAAATCGATATTTCTGGGAATGGGTGATACATTTCTGGTTTCCACATTAGAAGAGTTTAGGTTTCCATATTAAGTGAAGTTTTAGCATACCTCTCACCACCACCATTCAGGTAAAGACTTGTAAGTTTTCATCACTATCTTACAATAATGTTAGGTAATGCTGATACTGATCAGTCAAGGAAAATCAAATTATATTACACACCAGCTGAGAATTGCCACAAGTCACCAATCAGGACATCAGGTAGAAGGAATAATTTTGTTCTGCTCACTAGAACAGTTGTTAAAAGATAGAGATGTGAGAATACATACAGCGAAGGTGAATTACCCTTTTGACTTGCCACAACACTTCAAAGCACAAATAAGAGTCAAGAACTATGTCATTAGTCACCTAAAGGGCAACTTCATTATCAAGAGCTGCAGGGTATACTAACTCAATGTGTACTGTGAATAGGCAAAAAGAAGGCAAGGGGAGCTTTCGTAAGTGGACTCTAGGTTCTTGTGGAGCTTTTGGAGCTGTGATGCTTTTGCTTGTTGTTATGTTACTCATTGAAAGTATTAGGGCAAGACCTTTTACTCAGTAGTTTTCTTCCCTGTGATTTCCTACCCCAGTAATCTTCATAAATTCCTAAATGTTATTCTGAAATAATTATTTCCTTCTAACCAAGGTCTTTCACTATGTCTACCACATCACATTCTCTCCTACTTACCATGGTCTTCAAATTGTCTGGATGTGTTTCTACTTTAAGTCAAATGCATTGCCCACCATCTCATATCTTCATTTGAAAAATTAACTGGCCAGTTGTCTCAGAAGATCTCCAATATTAAAAAGGAGTTCCTCCCACTGATTACAGAAACATCTTCTTAATTTGCCATGGGCAGCAAAAAAAGCTTTAAGGAATCTCTGCATATAGGGTGAAGTATATATTATCCAGTCAAGAATTGCAGGAGAGCATAGTCAATTAGAAGCATAGAATCATAGAATCAACTGAGTTGGAAAAGATTTCTGAGATCATCAAGTCCAACCCTTGATTGAACACTACTGTGGTTACTAGACTATGGCACTAAGTGCCACATCCAGTCTCATCTTAAAAACCTCCAGGGACGGGGAATCCACCACCCCCTGGGCAGCCTCAGCAATGACTGAGAAAAAGTGGTAATGGTGGTAGCACTTCTGCGATGACAAATTTGAGGAAGGCAAAAAGTTTGGTAAAGAGGAGTGAGAATATATGAGACAAACAACTATTCAGACACCAATGTCAGTGAAGAAAGAGGGGCAGGAGGAGCTGCAGATGTCAAAGCAGAGATTCCCACACAGACTGTAGTGAAAACCATGGTGAGTCAGGCTGTCTCCCTCCAGCCCATAGAGCACCAAGGTGAAGTAGATATTCACACTGGACACCATGGGGGACTCCATGCCAAAGCAAGTGGATATGCCTGAATGAGGTTGTGACCCTATGGAGAACTTGTGCTGGAGCAGGCTTCTGGCAGGACATGTGACTCCATAGGGGAACCTCCGTTGAGCAGTCTGTTCCTGGAGGACTGCACCCCATGGAAAACACCCATGCTGGAGCAGTTTTTGAAGAACTGTAGTCTGTGGGAAGGACCCACGTTGGAGAAATTCATGGAGTACTGTCTCCTGTGGGAGGGCCCCCCCTCTGGAGAATGGGAAAAGAGTGATGAGGTAGAGAAGCAGAGACAACTTGTAATGAGCTGACCACAATCCTCATTGCCCATCCCTCTGTGCTGCTCAGGGAGAGTAGGCAGAGAAACAGAGATTTAAACTGAGCCCAAGGAAGAAGGGAGAGGTGGGGGACAGGTGTTTTAAGATTTGTTTTTGTTTATCTTACTCTGATTTGATTGGTAATAAATTTAATTAATTTTCCCAAATTTAGTCTGTTTTGTCCATGATAATAATTGATAAATGAACTCCCTGACCTTGTATCAACCCATGAGCCTTTTGTAGAAATTTTTCTCCCCCTGTCCTGTTAAGGAGGGGTGATGGAGTGGCCAAGTGGGCACCTGGCATCCAGACAAGGTCAGCCCACCACTACAACTCTATTACTAGGTCAAGTCTGTGACTGAACAGCTGCCTGTCTAGGGCCAGTGAAAAGGCAGATGCTGAAAAAAGAACAATGAACCAAAATAGCCTAAGATTGAAGATGTGAACATCCTGACTGGTATGCAAATACATTCTATGTTAAAAAGCAAGGAAAAAAAATGCACACAGTTGGAGGCTGAATGCTTATTTCAACATACTAGTTTTGGACTGATATAATGTCTTTTATATGAGCAGTATCATGCCGACATGAAAGTGTAATAATGAAGGTTAAACCCCAAGCATGAAATTTCACTGTGACAAAAATGTCATAGAAATTCTATCAAAATGCTTGCAGGAAGCTCTGTTTTCAAAAGTGCCCATTAGTAAGGAGCCAAATCCTATCTACTCTCAAAGAATTTCAGATTGTTTGGAAAGTGACACTTAGTCTAAAGCCATTTGGATGTTTTGAAACTTGTTTGACCTATAATGCATTGAAAGTAATGGTTGGTGTTTTCAGATGGTTTTCTTCAATTACTAAAGTCTGTTTTTCTGTGGCCTGAGCTCATCTGTGCAGTTGAATATTACCTAAGTTGAGGAAAAAAGTTAAAAGAATCTGACTGCAAACTTAAATTAATCTGAAAAGGACTGAAAGTTGACCTATCATATAAATCTGTTTGATTGGAAGTTGAATCAATTTCTATCTTCTATATTTACATTTTTTAAAAAAATCTACTTGTTAAATTACAGTGAAAGAGTAGATAATCACTGATTTCTAAACACCTATTCATTATTTTTGTGTGTCAAGAAGCAATATTGATACATTCTCTTCCTACATAAAGACATAAATTCCATTTGTCTATCTGTCTTTCCATCCATTCTGTTGTCTGTATCCCTTATTCTCACAGTTCTCAGCTATCCATGCTAACCCTGAACAGTTCTGAGGGCTGAAAGTTCACAAGATAATCACCTGAGATCTCAGGAATCATTCAAAAAGCATGAGTCATGCAAGACAAACTTTGACTGGAGCCTATAGAAAAACTGCATTCTTTGATGGACATGGCAGGGAACATAGCCACCAAAGATGAGGAAAAGGCTGAGGTACACATTCTTTGCCCCAGTTTTCAACAATAAGACAGGTTGTCCTCAGGACAACTGGCTTCCAGAACTGGTAGAAAGAGACAGGAAGATGAATAGCCCCCCTGTAATCAAGGAGGGAACAGTTTTCAACCTGCTGAGCTACTTGGATCCTCACAAGTCTATGGGACCAGATGGGATCCACCCTAGGGTGATGAGGGAGCTGGCAGAAGAGCTCCCCAAGCCACTCTCCATCATTTACCAACAGTCCTGGCTCACCGGGGAGGTCCCAGACGATTGGAAGTTGGCAAATGTCACACCAATCCACAAAAAGGGCCAGAAGGAGGACTCGGGAAACTACAGGCCTGTCAGCCTGACCTCAGTGCCTGGCAAGGCTATGGAGCAGATCATCCCAAGTGCAATCACACAGCACCTACAGGATGGACAACGGATTAGACCCAGCCAACACGAATTAAGGAAGGGCAGGTCCTGTCTGACCAACCTGATCTCCTCTTATGATCAGGTGACGCACCTGGTGGATGAGGGGAAGGCTGTGGATGTGTCTATCTGGACTTCAGCAAAGCCTTTGACACCGTCTCCCACAGCATTCTCCTGAAAAAGCTGCAGCCCACGGCTTGGCCAGGGGCACTCTGTGCTGGGTTAGGAACTGGCTGGAGGGCCGGGCCCAGAGAGTG
>VXAY01000768.1:196104-213000 GCA_013399855.1 Oxyruncus cristatus | reverse complement strand
GTCCTATGAGGAGAGGTTGAGGGAGTTGGGGTTGTTTAGCCTGGAGAAGAGGAGGTTCAGGGGAGACCTCATCACTCTCTACAACTCCCTGAAAATAGGCTGTACCCAGGTGGGTGTCAGTCTCTTCTCCCGGGCAACCAGCAGAAGGACAAGAAGGCATGATCCTAAACTGTGCCTGGGTAGGTGTAGGTTGGATATTAGAAAAAAATTCTTTACAGAGAGAGTAATCAGATACTGGAATGGGCTGTCCAGGGAGTTGGTGGATTCTCCGTCCCTGGAGGTTTTTAAGATGAGACTGGATGTGCCATTTAGTGCCATGGTCTAGTAACCACAGCACTGTTGGATCAAGGGTTGGACTTGATGATCTCAGAGGTCTTTTCCAACCCAGTTGGTTCCATGATTCTATGATTCTAATGGTGTTAACTTTACTCACCAAGTTCAAGAAAATTTAATCCTAGAATTTCTAGAACGATAAATCTGTTGTTTTTATATCATAAACATATTGTGTGCCATTGTTTCACATTTGTATATAAATATAAATAAATAAATAAATTTAGATATATTTCTAGACTTATAATTACAGAATTGAAAACACTTCAAAATGTACTGCCATATATCGTGTAAAAGGTATAAGAATTTTGAGAGATATAGAAAGGTACAAAAATATTGTTTTGAATAAAATTTGTCAAGGAATAGAAAGGTATAATAATTTTAAAGTCTTTGAAGGTAAGCATTCCTTAGCTAAATTTCAGTTTTGGTAACTAAGATTGCCTACAATCGACTTTCATTTCAATTTGATATGTGTTTACTCTGACAAATACATATACAGTGTTGATGGGTACACTGATAAAATCTTTTTATTAAATGCATAGGTGAAGAGACAGATGAAATAAACAGACTGGGTTACTGGAATTTTTTGTGATGAAGACAATTCCAGATACAATAACAAAAATTATGTTTTACAAGCTTTCAGGTTTGTTTTCCTTGTTTTCTTTTAGCTACAGCAGTGAAACAATTACCCAGGATCTTTGCTTCTGAAAAAGTTCATCCTTTTCTATCATGTACTACACAAATGCAGACAAAGGTCACAATCCAGCCTTATAGCTCTTAGCTCATAGGTATCATCACTTGCACCACTAAAAGAACTAAAAAGAAGAGTGATAAAGATAAAAGATCTTGTGTTTTTCACAGAAGGGCTAATTACTTCAGATATTTGAACTGAATTCTCTAAATGTTCCTCATAAGCTCAGTTACTTTAGTGCTGCTAGTGTAAACAAACTTTCTGAAACAAATGAGTGGAACATCTGAATTCATTTTATTTAGGAGAATTCATATTATTGAAGAGTTTTGATTATCAAATTTCTAGTTGTGTAAGAACTAAAAGTCTGGAGATCTAAATTAAATAGGAACTGTTCATTATTATTAGAAATGTATATGTGTAACACAAGTGATTATTAATAAGATATAATGAAAATAATTTATACTATCTTGCATTTATGCAACACACTTGTTAGGGAATCTGAGTAAAATTTAAATTGCAAGTATTTTAGAAAATACTTGAATGAATAGGTTACACTAGTTTGTTCCTACCCTAAATTAGAATTTCTGTTCTACCTTGATGTGCAAGTTGCATCAACTTCTTCACCTATGTAGGGATCTAAGACAATATATGAGTATCTGAGTTTCTAATGCACTTCCTAAAACCTCCCTGCTAAGCTGGTCTCTGAAAGTATTAAGAAATTATAAATGCCAGGAGAGAGTTTGTAAATGGCACAGTAAGGTCAATAGAGAACAGATGCTCTCTGAATATCAGCAAACAAGACACGTGTGAAAATTTTGTGCTTGTTTTTACCATTGTCTTATCAGAAAAAAAAAAAAATTAAGGTAACTGACATCAAAGAAAGGAGGGAACTCCACTACTAGTGGAATTCTTGCACATTGAGAGTTACAATTAAACTAACTTGTCAAGAAAGAGTGACATAAACAACCTTTTTTTTTTTTTTTTTAATTAGTAGCACTATTGCTGTTAAGAAAAATGAAGGCGTGGGGAGAGTACAGGAAGAGATGAGCTATCCCACTGTAATTACCACAACTCCCAGCAGGATCCTTCTCATGTGGTTAACACCACAGCAGGACAGCTGTCCTACCGTGCGTCTATCTGCCACAGTCATGGGGTTAAAACAAGGGTGCTGACTGATAGGCAGAAAGGTGTCTTTAATGCCAAAATATCTAAAATTTACGCCATACTATATGATTTATATGCATTCTAACTGAAGAGGTAGATTTGGGGTAAAGGACTAAAGGAGAGGAAGAAAGACGGCAAGTTCAATTAATACAATACAATTATGCAAGAATTTTCTGGAGAAAAGTTTTATTCCATCTAAAAAACAGAAGAAATTGTACTTAACAATAGAATTACAATGTCTATATATTTTTTCACTACAGTAGTTTATTGATTTTGACTGGGCTTGTGTTAATTTTCTTTATAGTACTTTGCATAGTGCTATGTTTTGGATTTGTGATGAAGACAGTTTTAATAACCTACCAATGTCTTAGCCATTGCTGAGCACTTTTTTCATAGTGTCAAAACCTTTTCTTCTCCTCACGCTGCTCTGCCAGCAAGTAGGCTGTGGGTGCACAAGAATTTGGCAGGGAATGTAGTCAGGAATGTAGTCAGGATAGCTGATAACCAACTCACCAAATGGATATTGTATATCATATGGTGTCATGCTCAGTGATAAAATCTGTGGGGAAAAGCTGAATGGTTTTTTTCTCAATTTTGTGGGATGTTTTTAGTTTTGGTTTGGTTTGGTTGGTTGGTTGGTTGTTCTTTTTTAGTACCCTATTTTTATTTGGTACCCTGTTACCCTCTTTGGTACCCTATTAAACTGTCTTTATCTCAACCCCTGAGTTTTCTCAATTTTGTCTCTTCTGCATTCCATTGTGAGGGATTAAGTGAGTAGCAGTGAAGTGCTTAGCTGCCTGTTGTTGTTAGACCAGAAAAAGTGGCTTTCTATTTCTCTATTTAAATATGAGGGAAGTTTTGTTCATTTTTTACGTGGTATTGGATGAACATTAGAAATAACAACTTCATTAGTCACTTGTGTAGAGAGCTTAGGACAACACTGTCTTTTCACTGAGTTAAGGAAAGTGAGGGGTTAATGGTTTACTCAGTGCTTAGCGGGTGAGATCTCCAAGGCTACTCAATCACTTTCATGGTTTCTTCAGTAGAGGGTAGTTCATTTTTCTTTTACTTTGTTTTTAATTTACTTTTCTCTTACTCTTACCCTACTCTACTCTAACCTGTTTTTGAGAAAGTGTTTCCTTTACTTCATCCCACTGGACTCAAAATAATTTCTTTTTTATTGTCTTTGCATTCAATTTAACAAAGGAGAATCGAGCCATTGTCTTTCCTGGATATTTCCTGCAACATATGCTCTGCTTATCAATCATAAGTCCAGAGAAGAGCAACCAGGCTAGTTGCAAGGGACTTGAACACAAGCCCTGTGAGGAGAGGCTGAGGGAGCTGGGGTTGTTTAGCCTGGAGGAGAGGAGGCTCAGCGGAGACCTCATCACTCTCTACAACTATCTGAAAGGAGGTTGTAGCCAGGTGGGGGTTGGTCTCTTCTCCCAGGTAACCATCAGTAGGACAAGAGGGTATGTTCTCAAGCTCTGTCAGGGGAAGTTTAGGTTGGATATTAGGAAGAAGTTCTTAACAGAGAGGGTAATCAGCCATTGGAATGGGCTGCCCAGGGAGGTAGTGGATTCTCTGTCTCTGGAGGTTTTTAAGATGAGACTGGATGTGGCACTTAGTGCCATGGTCTACTAACCACGGTGGTAGTGGATCAAGGGTTTGACCTGATGATCTCCGAGGTCCTTTCCAACCCGTGTGATTCTGTGATTCTGTGGTTAAACTCCACAACAAGTAAGTTTATTGCTCTTAATGAAGCCATATTGGCTGCCACTCATTGAAGGAATCAGCTCCAATGCAAGCATGTTCCACAACAGAACAGGATATTGTGGTGTATGATGTCTGGTGTTCCAGAGGTGGGAAAACACCAGGAGAGTGTTGAGACCCACCAGAAGCTGTCAGCTCCCACCAGAGTGGCTGACAAGGTATGGTCCAGGAGTAACAGCAGCCACTTCCACAAGAGGCAGCCCTAGGAGTGTCAGTGACTGTGGGGCAAACAGGTCAGGGTGTGATATTGCCAATTGCATGGCAGTTCACACAGGGATGGTGCCTCTTTCAAGCGTGGACGTTCCATTGACCAAGTGAAGACACTTGAAGTCCACAAAAACCAAGAAGATGGCATCACTCTGTGACCACCTGCGCTGGTCAAGGGCACTCACCTGACCCTCAAGGCAGGAGGTTGGGTGCTCATATGAGAGCCAAATCTGCAGCTCCAGCTATAGGGTCAGCATGAACTATTCCAGCAGTGGCCAGTGACTACACCTAGAGGGAGTTGCTGAAGGGAGAAGCTGCAGTGCAGAGCTCAGACTGCAGGAAGTGCCTGGACCTTTCCTCTGGAGCAGGGACAGGCAGTAGCACTGCCTGCAATATATGTGAAGGTGTGCTCAAGTGGAGGACCTCCTGCAGTAGGTGGCTGAGCTGCAGGAGGTGATGAGAGGGCTGAGTAACATTAGGAAGGCTGAGAAGGAGTTGGATAACTGGTTCCAAGTGAGCTCTGCAGTGGACCCACAACCCATGGTGAAACAGCCAAAACCTCTCCCCACCGGGCACAAACAAAAGAGAGGTGGGCAATAATGCAGAAGAATAGAAACTTGCAATGGCAAGAAGATGCAGGAGGAAGAGATTTCTCCCAAAACCCTGAGGGGCCCTTGCAGAACTGCTTCACTGTTCTGTAGACTCAAGAGGAAATATCCATCACATCAGGAGAGATGCTGGAGCTGAGTAAGGCAGCCCAATCTGCTCTCCATGAAACAACCACTGCAGCCAAATAAAGGTGAAAGTAGTGGGTGAAGCTCTCTTGAGAGGTACAGAGGCACCCAATTTCTGACCTACAGCACTCTCTAGAGAAGTGTGCTGCTTACTGGGGTCTTATATCGGGAGTATCACTGAGAGACTACCAAACATCATATAGTTCACTTATTATTATTCTCTCCTGTTATTTCACTAGGATATCAGTGATACAACCAGGAGTAGTCTGAGGGATATCAAGAAGGATTGGAGAACCCTGAGAGTGGCGGTAGGTGTCTCTGGAGTGCAGATAGTTTTTCATCAATCCTCCTGGTCAAAAGAAAGAGGTTTGAAAGGGACAGTTGAATCTGGCAAATAAACAGGTGGACATGAGAGACATGGTTACCCGGGACATAAAGAAGACTGAGGTACTAAATGTTTTTTTTTGCCTAATTCTTCACTGGCAAGTGCTCCAGACACACCATCTGAGTTGCAGAAGGCAAAGACAGGGACTTGTAGAATGAAGAACTGCCTGTTGTAGAATCCTTGAATCCTAGAATCCTAGAATCAATTGGATTGGAAAAGATCGAGTTCAAGCCTTGATTCAGGGTTGAAGATCAAGTTCAAGATCAGGTTCCAATCTAAGAAACCTGAAAGTTTACACGTCCATGAGACCTGATGAGATGTATACACAGGTCCTGGCAGAGGAAGCTGTTAAGCCGCTATCATATCTGGGAAACTGTGACAGTCCAGTGGAGATTCCACTTACTGAAAAAGAGGAAACATAACCAGACTAATGCTATTTAACCACTTGGTTGGTGACATGAACAGTGGGATTAAAGGCACCCTCAGCAAGTTTGTTGATGACACCAAGCTGCGAGGCGCAGTTGACATGCTGGAGGGAAGGGATGCCAGAGGGACCTTGACAGGCTTGTGAGGTAGGGCTGTGCAAACCTCATGAAGCTCAATAAAGCCTAGTGCAAGGTCCTGCACCTGGGACAAGGCAATCCCAATCACAAATACAGGCTGGACAGAAGATGAATTGAGAGCAGCCCTGAGGATATGGACTTGGGGGTATTTGTGGGCAAGAAGCTGAATATGAGCCAGCAATGCGCACTTCAGCCCAGAAAGCCAACCATATTCTGTGCTGCATCCAAAGAAGTGTGGACAGCAGGTCAAGGGAGGTGATTCTGTCCTACTCTGCTCTTGTGAGATCCCACCTGGAGTTCTGCATCCAGTCTGGGGTCCTCAGCACAGGAAACAAATGGACCTGTTGGACCAAGTCCAGAGAAGGGCTGAGAAGATGATCAGAGGGCTTGTGTACCTCTCCTATGAAGACAGGCTGAGAGAGATGGGATTGCTCATCCTGGAGAAGAGAAGGCTCTGGGGTCACCTAATAGCAGCCTTCCAGTATCTGAAGGGGGCCTACAGAGAAGCTAGAGAGGGACTTTTTACAAGGGCAAGTAGTGATACGACAAGGGAGAGTGGTATTAAACCGAAAGAGAGTAGGTTTAGGTTAAATATTAGGAAGAAATTCTTCACTGTAAGGATGTTGATAGAGAGGCTAAAGATGGTTGAGAGGTTACCCAGAGAAGCTGTGGGTGCACCACCCCTCAGAGTGTTGAAGCCCAGGTTGGATGGGGCTTTGAGCAACCTGGTTTAGTGGAAACTGTCCTTGCCCATGGCAGGGGGATTGGAACTAGATAATAATCAAAAGTGCCTTCCAAGCCAAACCATTGAATGTTTATATAGTCTCCAAAACAAAGTCTTAGTATAACTACAATGGACCTTCTATCTTGAGTGCTAATCAATACCTTGCATGACCTGATGTCATTTCAATTTTATTTACATGATTTTGAAATATCTCTGGTAGCTTTGTTATTTCAGAACTCTTCAACACGCCACTGGTTCTTCTATAAAGAAATAATTATCAAAAAAATCAAGAACAAGCATCTATATTTGTTATTTTGTCAATAAAATGTAATATACTTTGATTTAATTTTGAAATTGCAATTTTTATAATTGGCACATACTGTAACTTTCAGTCTAACATAAAATGATAAAACATTATTTCTTTAGAGTTTTAATTAAAATATGTGGTTCTAACCTCAAGGAGACTCTTTACCAAATATCTCTCTTCTAGGACAGAGTTTGATAGAACTGAGCCGTCGTGTTTGATAAATTTTCAGCATTGCAGTTTTGGTAGTTATATTGAAGGAATTGTGTTCTTACTTGGGCTGGACTGACAGACTTTTTTTTTTAAAGGGAAAAAGGATCCTGTGTTTTACAAAATTGAATGGCTAGGATCTTTCCCTAAGCAAAATAACTGAGAAAAAAAAAAAGTCATGCTGAATAACCTATTAAACTCTGCTAGATTGCTACAGAAAGTAATCTGTGGATTATTCTGTTGAGAGTACCTGCCAAATGGAAGCAGCAGGCTGAGGTACATACAGTATGTTCCTATCCAGAAAAGGGAGTAATCATGTATTCCATTTTCCTTCAATTTTTTTTAAATGGATTTTTGTAGAATGTCTGTCACCACAGTATCTTAACAATGGAAAATCAAGCTGATTTCTTGCTGCAGCCCAGTCAGTCTCTACTCTGCATAGTACTGAGCTGTGTCTTGATGAGGAAGCAAATGTCCTCTGTGAAATTCATACAGGGAACTAAGAAAATGTATGGATAGTTATCCTCTCTCTAAGTGTGTTTCTAGCCTGTGACTGAAGTATCTTCCTAATTCCAGAAATCTGTTCATGGTGCTATTTTTTCCCTGAAATTATAAAGAGTGTTGCAATGGTCAGAGTAGGTGCCACATCTGAGGGGCAATTGAAGATGGGAGCTGTTTCTGTGAAAACTTAAGAATTTAATTCATTCTTTATAAAGAAAAATAAAAATATGTAGACAAACTTGGTTCTCTGAGAGGCAGTGGTAAAATCTTTGTGGGATCTGGAAAAGACAAATATTCTTACATTTCTGTGAATACTAGACAATGATACAGAAGTTGAAATGTATTTGGCAGTATCTGTCTATCAGATTCCAGTCTAAAATGGACTATCAAGAGCTAAAGACGCTGTCTCCCTGCACAGTCTATGGAGACAAGTAGTGTATGTTTACACAGATGTGTTTGGTAAGGTAACCTCCCCTAAAAGCATGAGTTACGGGCTTGATCTTTTGAGGTTATATAATTTTTTTTCTTTTTTTTTTAGCTATCAAAGACTTTTTATTTCAAATGAAAGAGAAATATTTCATGTTAAAATAATTACAAACTTCTAGAAACTGGGTATATACCCTGAAAACAGAAAACATGTTTTCAGGATCAGAAATTAGCAACTGATTTTTTTTCACTTCACTAAAATACCCCACCTACACTATAAATATTCTTGCCACCGGTGTGCAGCAGATGAAAACAAACTGATTGTGGAGTATGGCACTTTTGTTTTTTTTAATTCATCCAGCTAATGCTACTCATCTTGCATATTTATCAGAAAATTATGCAGGTTTCTACTGACACATTAGTACAAACACATTTAGGGGAAAAATGCACCTTCAGTTACCTTTCTGCAGTCTCCTGAATTTGGTAGTTTAGCTTTATTGATGAAACAGTGAACTGCATTGCTGAACTAACAGTTTTACTTTATTAAGAGAAGCAAGAACCAAGTTTTGTAAACCAGTTATCCCATAAGAAGATTTCCAATACTGGTTTTAATAGATCAGAGCACAAACTGGGATGTTTGGACCCTGAACATTGTTTGTCATATGAAAGGTCAGTACATCTTAAATGATTGGTTAAATGCTTTATTTTATTTTTCAGAACAATTTCGTTAAGCCTTTGAAGTCCTTTTATTTCTGTATATTCTACTTGGGACTGCACTCATCAAGCTAAGATAACCAGATTAAAAATAAAATGGAAAAAAAAAAAAAAGAGGATTAAGAAGGGTTTGAGACCATTTTCTCTTCCCCTTAAGGGCTTTGTGGGAGAATGGTATACTTTGCCTATCTTTCTGCGTTTTTAAATCAGTGGTGATGAAATGAACCGTACATTGATGATCATGTCTTTGAGCAGAACACTTTATATTTAATTCTTTCATCAGTTTGTTCTAGCTAATTATGTGTAAGGAGTTTTGGTTTTTGCTTTCAAAGACTTGTCAATGTGTGGGATGACAGTACTGAGGAATAGAAAAGTTATTTTTAATTGCTCCCAGCACTGAGCACTCCTTTGGGCATAGCTGGGATCCATGATAATCTGATTCTCATTGCCCATAATTATGCACTCACAAGGAACTGAAAGATCCCAGTCAGCCCTACAGCCTGGTTTGCATATATGCACAAACTTTGAAAATTATGGTTCTGTTTTAAAAACAAAGGTAATAATAAAATGCTGGCAATTTCAGTGCTTTCATCGTCTGTGATGTTGCACACGATGATTGGTAGGCAACCAAGGAGTACAGTACTTTCTAGTATATGCTCTGCTGTGAATTTCTATACTTGTCCTAATTTGCTGTGTTTGCAAATTTTCTACCTCTGGGAATAGGCAGCAAAGGTAGACAGTAACTGAATCACACTGCTAACAAAGACCAATATGGTCCTTCTGTTTTCTGGTTATACACTTTAATACAGGTCTCTCAAGTTGAGAAGAAAACATGAAGTATAAAAATACTACTACAACTACTAAGAACAACAATATCAATTACTTATTATTATTATTGTTGTTGTTATTGTTATTACATGCAATTTAAAGTTGTTTTTTACCAGTGCTGCATGTCCATTTATCACATACCAAGAAAAAAAATTGGTAACTAAGCCCATTATGAACTTTTAGGCATCAGATTAGCAACAGAGTTCTCCCCAAGTGTTGTTTGTTTAAACATGATGAATTCAGGAGAAAGTTAATGCTGTCATACAGTTAAACTGCATGGAGAAAGACTCCACTTAATACAGTTATATTGTACTTCAAAATTGTCAGAAGACATCCAAGTGTACATCCATTCATCTTCAAAGACATTTTGGCTATAAAAACATCCATTCTCTTATCTAAAGAGTATTTAACTCTACTGTGAAAAAGTAAATGGATGAAACAGGACAGAAATATTTGAAAGAACCTAGAGTCTGGTAGGTAAGGCAGTCTCCTGAAAGACAGTAAATGCGGATTTCAGCTCCTTAGAACACAAAAGGTTTGTTCTTACCAGCAAGCTATGAGATTAAAAAAGTCTAAGGCCACAGCACCACCATCTCCATTTCATGTTCTTTAGAGTCCTACTGATAGCTTCAAAGGGAGTGGAGAAATTAGTGATCAGACGATTCCCCATGAGGGTAGCTTTTAGAAATTTGTTTATGAAAAACACAGAAAGTCTGAATTATCCAGTCAGCAGGAGAGACCAAGGAAGGGCTTTAGATGGATTACAGATACTTAAAAGACATTATTAATGGTTTTAAATCGTGTATGGAAAAGAGGAAGAAAGAATCAGATCATAAGGGTATCTCATACAACCCCTGTTCAGCATCTTCCTCTAAGTCAGCATTTCTGATAAAAGCTTTTCAGCTGCTGATGGGAACTTCTGAGTCTATCTCATTCTAACCTGGAACATCTTGTTGATGACATCCACCTGCAAAATTTTTCTGTTATGCTGCAAACTGTTAGCTGTGTGTTGAACAGACTGCGATATTCTTATCTAAATCTATACCATTGCGTCTTCCTGAATATTACCAAAACTAAAGGAAATTTTGATTCTCCCCTACACAACAATTTGCTGAAAAAATAATTTTGTAAGTTCATTATACAGACTACTTTGTGTAAGTACAATATTTGCAGCAAGAAAATTTCAGGGAAAAAAGGAAACTAAAGGTGACAGTTGAGAAATAAATTATCAAATATCAAAAAGCTCTTTTAAAAGAGAATTTTTTCCACTTGAATCTGAGATTAAAAAGACTCCCCAAATCCCTCTCATATGCTTAGTTTGGAGAGCTGAGATGCAAAACAAATCAAAATGTTCTTTGACCAAGAACTGGTATTAAAGATTATTTAGGTTTGTTTTAATTTGCTCCCCTAGGACTTTGCTTTTTGTTTCCAACACCTTAGTCTGTATTTGTGTCATTTTAATTGTAAGGCAAACACTGCTCTTGTAGTACATGCAACTCAGTGGCCAAATCTAAAATTTGAAAATACATCTCTGTATTAAGGGTATCTCAGGGCTGTCTTGGGTGGGTGATGGTTATTTTAAGTCACCTATGTAGGCTTGATTATTGGACAAAAAAAGGAAACTGATATTTTGAAAAGACAATGTTGTTTTAGGATAACATCATCTTACCTTGTTTTTTTTCGTGGTTAGAAAAAGGTAGCATAGATATAGGTTTGGTAAATTTCTCTCTCACATTTGTGTTTCTTGATAGGCACGAATAAACACAAATGTATGTTAATAGGAATACACATACATTTGTGCTTCTTTATTCTGACTCACACCCAATGTGGGAAAAGCAAATTAGCCACATATTGAATAGGGAAAGCTATTATCTGAAGTCAGTTAAGGTAGATGCAGTTTACACTAGCTGGAATGTACCTCAGCATGTTCAGTATTTGACAAAAAACCCACATACAACAGATGCTTCTTCAACTTAGTTTACCTTAGCTGGGTTTTTTTGCTGCTTCAAGAGCCAGCAACACACGGTATTTTACAGTTATCTTGTATTGTCACAAGGTGACAATTTTTCTAAGTGAATCGTATTTATCCAGGATGCCAGTGACTGCTGATGTATGTGGTTTTGGAGCTCAGAAAAAGGGCTGAGACAGACTTGATACAGATCCTGTGCTGAAAAACACACTGACTGGGCAGGCAAAGCTAGAGGTTTGTAGATCAGTATTTGCTCCCAATCAAGCAAGTGAAAAAGACCAGTTTCAGTGGAAAAGACCAGACAGCTATTGATTCAACATTAGACAGCCCATTTAGGTATAGTTATGAAGTTAGCACACAGATGCAACTAGCTATAATGTATTTTACCAACTAAATGGGGCTTAGAGATACTTACTTGAGATGATAGTTGCAAAATGATTGCTGATATGCAATTTACATAACACCAAAAAACATGTTTACTTTATTTGACTTTGACTTTCTGGTTTGTGTCTGTTGTACCCCGATGGTGAGGAGGTGCTCCAAATTTGAATCCTGTTATACTCACTGCCTAAACATCATTATGCAGCATGACTCAGTATGTGGGTATCTACACATGACTAGGCTTTACATGTTCATCCTATTTCTACACCAGCTTCACTAAATATAAAAAAACAAAACAACAAAGACATGACAACTGAAGCAGTATAAACAAAGTAATTATCTGAAGTGACTTTTTACTTTTAAAAATGTAAAAAATGAAATAAGGTGTCTTTTATTACAGATTCTCAAGAGATCGTCTAATACAGAGATCCATTAAAGAAGGTATTTAACCATGTGCTTTCCTTATGTGTGTGTTTCTCTTTACTAACCTCAGTGAGATACAGCCATGCATTTGAAATTCAAATAGATGGAGATAGATATGCTCTTTAATGGAGATCTTGGTCTTAAATTAAGGTTTGTTATTTTTTATTTTTCAAAATAGTACCTGATTGAGTGCCTGTTTAAGGGTATCCAAAGGTGTGTGTAGTGAGGTTTATGACTGTTTTTAACTGAGCACTTGAACTATGACTGTTCAATTATTTCCTATAGTGGAAAGTCACCATTTATAAGTTTACAAAGGCAAATACTCTCCTTCTACATAATCTTCCCTGTTAACCTAAAGGTTTTGCTGGGGATATGGGAGATGTAGAGGGCAGCTGGAAGCCTAAGCATTGGTGGACTTTTCTTCCCCTAGAAAAAAAACCCAAAACTGGCCACTTTACATTCTTTGTGGTGGTGTTCCCAATTTTCCAATGCATATAGAATTCCACGAGGAATATAAGTTAAAGAAATATCCCTGAATTGAAGAGATCTCATTTTAACATAATGTATGAGCCAGTTCTAATCTCCCCTTCTGCAGGTTTCAAATTATTTATTAAATAGCTTTAAAGCATTTTTTTTTTTTGCACAATGAAGCTGTTGATAACCAATCAAACCATTTACACAGTCTTAAACATTCAATAAAAAGCGATCTTACCTAAAAAGCTATCAAAAGTGTTCTTAGATCTTTTCCATGCTAATTTTGGGCTGAAAAGAATCTGTTCATGTAATGGAAGTGGTAGTAGGCAAACTTCCAACTTTTTTGAAGTTTTTGGGAAGACACATGTGTAGACACAACTGGATTATTAATTTGGCAATAGGAAGCTGAAAAAAACAGTTTAGCTTTTGACAATTTTTGATCATCAGGTTAGCTGATGATTATGAATGATTGTGTTTTAAAACAGCATAAGGAAAATAAGTAAAGAAGGAATTTCTCTCCCTTTGTTTATTCCATTGCCCTGAAAGTAAACCTCATATGAAGAGGAACTTGTTCCTGTACTCTCAACAAGACATAAACAATCAATGCATAGTTACAAGGTAGTAAGGAAGACAGGAAGGCAGAAGGAAGGAAAGAAATACAAATGGACCTCTGGTACTTTGCCAGAACCAGAGGCGTATTGATAAACTCAGAAAGAGTCAAAGAGTGGCATTAACGTGGTTAGGGATCTCAAAAACACGATACATGAGAAGAAACTGAGAAATGTGGCTTTTTTTTTTTTTTGTAGACTGGAGATGAGAAGGATATGGGGGATTTAATTGCTGGTTTTAACTCCATAATGGTGATTTATAGAAAAGCCTCTTTGCAAAGTCAATGGAAGTAGAAAAGAGGCTATAGTCATAAGATGTGAAAAAAGGGAAAATCCATCTGGGTATGCTGAAACAGTGTTCATGATGAGAGTGGTAAACATTGAATTAAGGTGGCAAAAGAGACTCTGAAAATTCTTGTCTGTGAAGGTTTTCAAAACTCACCTGCAAAAAAGCCTAGGGGAACCTCATCTGACTTTGATCTAACTCTGCTTTGAGCAAAGGATTAAACCAAAAAATCTCCACAGAGATATTTTCAAACAAAATTATACTATGATTTTACCATTTTCTGTATTCTTGAGTCTCTTGGAACTTGGTTAACTTTTCAATGCTAAATGATTTTATTTTACAGTTGTATTGGTTTTGGCTGGCATGAGGTTAATTTTCTTGACAGAAGCTCACAGGGTGCTGTTTTGGCTTTGTGACCAAAACAGTGAGGATAAGACAGGAATGTTTTTGTTATTGCTGAACGCTGCTTACACAGTGCCAAGAACTTTTCTGCTTCTCATACTGTCCTGCCAGTGAATAGGTTGGGGAGTGCAGAACAAGGTGGGAGGGGACACAGCTGGGACAGTTGACCCCAGATGACCAGAGCATATGGTGTCATGCTCAGTAATAAATCTGGGAGAAAGAAGTGTGAAGACAAGACATTTGGAGGTAGGACATCTGTCTTTCCAAGTGACCATTACACACACTGAAGTCTTGTTTCCCTGGAGATGGCTGAAGACCTGCCTGATGATGGGAAGTGGGGAATGATTTCCTTGTTTTCCTTTACTGGTATGCATAGCATTTGCTTTACCTATGAAACTGTCTTCATCCCAACCCACAAGTTTTCTCACTTTTCCCCTTCTGAGACTCTCCTCCTTCCCATTGCGGGTGGAGAGAGTGAGCAAGTGGCTGTGTGGGGCTCAGATGCCTACTGGGTTTGCCCACGATAATGATATATTCTTACATTCCAGAAAAAATCTGTGAAACACACACCATCCTTTAGTTTCTTGTGTAAAGGAGATCCATGCATAACATATTGACTTTTTATAGAGCTGTCATTTTGAAAAGACTAGAACTACTCATGAGTACCACTGTTTCCCACATGATACCTTTCATAATGGCAAAATCATCTTCCTGCAATAATAAAGCACTTATAAACCACTCCAGTTAATTAGAATAAAATGTAAGTGTATTAATGTATTTCTATTCCAGAAGTACTATCTTTTTAAGACAGAGCTATTTCAGTTATGGAATATATAGTCACCAGGAGTCCACAATATTTTAACAACTATTTTGCCTATTTTTATTTTGATAAGCAGGTTGAACAACTTTGGTTCAAAATAGTTTAATTATTCTGAAGCACTTCTGGAAACAGAACAAGTGTAGTTTAAGTTCTTTGCAGGTTGATCTGGCACTGCTGGAAGCTATTGAAATTAGGAAATTTGCAAAAGTATTGTTACAGTTATTTTACTCAGCTTCAATATAATACAGTTTATTAGTAAGCCTATTATTTATTCACTCCCGTGGGCCATTTAACGTTTGCTTCAGTTAATGAGAATCTTTGTCTTAATTAACGATTCTAAAGGACATTTTTCCTCCCTTCCCCCACAAAATGAATAAGACCTTAGAAATATTTCCCAGAATAATATAATTTTGGAGTTATTAAAAGGAAAGACTTTCCATTGCATCATTTTGCATTATCATCAAAGCTTCTTGAAAGACACTTAGAGAAATTTCATAAATAGTGCATATCTTAATTAAAACCACAAGCTAATATTAAAAGGCACTGAATGATTTGAAGTCCATGTGAAGGTCTTGTATGAATGATAATTAATTTTTGAGATTTATAGAAATTTAGAATGCTATTGCACAATACTAAGGTCAAAGCTGCAGAAGAAACAGTTTCAGATCACCTCTGTGTTACTATGAGAAGCTGTGCCTGTATTATGCATGATCATAACCCTTTAGTTCAGTTCAATTGAACCCCATCCTCTGAACAAGATTGCAGTGAAGTGAAAACAAGAGTTTAGCTTGCCAGCCAGAAGGACAAGGTAACCTTTTGCCCCAAAATCAGATCAACCAAAAATCTATTAAATGTATAGAGTCATTTTTATTTAGAGAGAAAAAAATTACTTCAGCTGTATTGTGGTACAGGAGAGACAAGCCTTACAAAATGCATCAGGTCCCCTGCTTTATCTGATGAAAAAACAAGCAAAAGCATTCTCTAGTAAAATTTTTCTAGTTTTTACCTACTGAATTGATAATGTCAACTTTCATTCTTCAAACTGTGAGCATGATATTGTAAGTATGCAGAGTAAAAATGCTGAACTGAACTTGGGATACTGATACTTAAGTCAGAATATCAGTTTTGAGTTATTTTGCAAAGTCATAAATAAATGCTGTCATTTTCCATTCTGCCCTCCTCCCTTCATAGAAGAATAAAATCATTAAGGTTGGAAAAAACCTCAAAGATCATCGAGTACAACCTCTGACTGATGACCATCATGTCAATTAAACTATAACACTAAGTGCCATACCCAGTCATTTCTTGAATGCTTCTGGGGATGGTTACTCCACCACTTCACTGGGAAGCCTGTTCCAATGCTTAACCACCCTTTTAGTGTATAAGTTCTTCCTGATGTCCAATCTGAACCCCCCTTGGCACAGCTTAAAGTAATTTCCTCTTGTCCTATTGGACAAGAGCCACAATCCTTTTCTGGCTACTTTTGTTGAAATCCTACAGTGAGAGAAAGTAAAAGGCAAGGTCTGTATAATTTCATAGAATCATAGAATCACAGAATCAGACGGGTTGGAAAGGACCTCGGAGATCATCAAGTTCAACCCTTGATCCAGCACCACTGCGGTTACTAGACTATGGAACTAAGTGCCACATCCAGCCTGATCTTGAAAACCTCCAGGGACGGAGAATCCACCACTTCCCTGGGCAGCCCATTCCAATGGCTGATTACTCTCTCTGTAAAGAATTTCTTTCTGATATCTAACCCAAACCTCCCCTGGCACAGCTTAAGGCCATGCCCTCTTGTCTTACTGCTGGTTGCCTGGGAGAAGAGACCAACCCCCACCTGGCTACAACCTCCTCTCAGGGAGTTGTAGAGAGCGATGAGGTCTCCCCTGAGCCTTCTCTTCTCCAGACTAAACAACCCCAGCTCCCTCAGCCTCTCCTCACAGGACTTGTGCTCAAGTCCCTTCACCAGCCTGGTT
>VXAY01000768.1:179882-195666 GCA_013399855.1 Oxyruncus cristatus | reverse complement strand
CCCCTGTCCAAGCCGTGGGTTGCAGCTTTTTCAGGAGAATGCTGTGGGAGATGGTGTCAAAGGCTTTGCTGAAGTCCAGATAGACACATCCACAAGCCTTCCCCTCATCCACCAGGGAGCGTCACCTGATTGTAGAAGGAGATCAGGTTGGTCAGACAGGACCTGCCCTTCCTAAGCCTGTGCTGGCTGGGTCTGATCCCTTGTCCATCCTGTAGGTGCTGTGTGATTGCACTTGGGATGATCTGCTCCATAACCTTGCCAGGTACTGAGGTCAGGTTGACAGCCCTGTAGTTTCTCAGGTCCTCCTTCCGGCCCTTTTTGTGGATTGGCGCGACATTCCCCAGCTTCCAATCATCTGGGACCTCCCCAGTGAGCCAGGACTGTTGGTAAATGATGGAGAGCGGCTTGAGAAGCTCTTCTGCCAGCTCCCTCATCACCCTACGGTGGATCCCATCTGGTCCCATAATGACTCACAGTGATATTTTTTGGCTATGTACTCTTCAGTGCAGGTGTCCTTATACAACATTTGTAAATCTTTTCATTTTAAGGGGAGACTGATTTCTTACCTTTTGCACTATTTTCAGATAAATTGTACTGTTAGCACATTGGTGCAAGAAGTATGCAAGCTTCTTATATCTGATGGTGGCGGTTCTCTAGGCTATTTATCTGCAGAAAGGTCATGAGATCATGCTAGGGCAGCTAAAAAATTCTGTGACCCCAAACAAGAATAACAAAAATGAAGTCTAAAGCCATGTCCTGTATTCTCCTGTAGAATGAATTTTGCCTTCTCTTCATTAATCATCCAAATCTCCAATGAAGTCATTATGAGTCTAAAATGCTGGAAATATGGTACAGCCGGTGATAGTGATTTCTTTTATGGTGATATGCTATTAACTCTTAAATGTTTGGCCTTGAGGGTCATTTTCTACCATCTAGTACTTCTATTTGGCATTATTTTTAATCATTTGAGTGTTGTTCGGGCTAGGGGGGACAGTTTGTTTGCATGTCTCCTTGAATCTCCTTGTGTTCTTCCTTGATAGCTTTACTGGAATAGAGAGCTAGTGTGTGGGATGGATCCCATGTTAAAGAAGGGGGATGACAAGGAGCATTTGAAGAGATAAAGGAGGGATGTGAGTTTTCTTAAACTTCTGTTTCTTCTAACCAGATGTCCTGTGCACAGGGTCATACACATGGTGAGACTACACCAGGGACTGGGTAATAGAGGCATGTCTAGACATGTTTCCTGTTTGGTTGTATCAGACTTAGCAGGTCTCTGTCTAACTATGTCTGAGTTGTGACCTTTTGTCCAGTAAAAAAATTCCAAATAAGAACATTTTGCCTGACAGATGATATATTGCAGCATTATAGGAAGTAATTTTACTACTGCATTTGTTCAGGATTTGGTGTGTGAGGAACATTTGGTTTCTTACTTAGGGAATTACTGTATGTAGCAGAAAACCTCCATAGCTTTCTTTTGCAAGCTAAAAGGCAAGTAAGATAAATGCAAGCATTTATATTTGTTTTTCTTAAGATACATGTTTTTAAAAGGATGATTAGAGATATACAGGAGGGGGAAAATATGAACCTGTTAAATAGTTCCTTCATATATATTACACCCATAAATACCATTACACTGTAAAAGGAATAAAATTGTTTAATCTGGTTGTAATTTTGAAGATTAAGGAATTTATAGGCAGTGATGTGAGGACATTAAATTATTTCACAAATCCTTCTGTGTACTTTTTAATAGCACAGTTTTAGCTAGTCTTTTCAGAGAATGATGTCAAGGGGTTCTATTATTTACTTCATACAATAATACTAACAAGGACTTATGTTGGATTTAGATGTGCGATATAATGTGATATTATGGAAAAAAATGTAATTCAATTCATCGTAAACTAAAAAGACTTACATATGATAATAATAGTAACTATAACACAACTGATGAGAATCCATTTCTTGAAATGTATATTTCAACTAAATTTGAATATGAAATTTTTAATAGACTGGTGTGAAAAAATAAAATTCTAACATTATGAGTCTGACCCTGAAATTGCTGGGAAAAAAAGTAATAATTTCATCAACTTCTAATGAGAGTAGAATTTGTTCAATATTTCTTGTAGACACTCATCATCTTGCAAGATCAACAGTATATAAATAAAGCATAATTAAACTCTTATGCTGACACCAGATATACAGTTATTATAAAATTTGAAATGTGATGCAAACTTTTGGTGCTTTGATACAAAGCAAAAGATAAAATTTAAGATCTGAGTTCATTGTAAAAGAACAAAATTAATTGTCCTTATTCAAGACAATCTCTAAGAATGATTTCTCAAATGAGGTGTCACTTTTCCTTGGAGAGTTTTTACATCTGATCTCAGTTCTGCTAAAGAGATTTTAAATTTAATGATGATGCCAAAATAAATGAAATATGGATTCTCTTAAATAGTTTAAGCTTGCTGCAATTATACAAATTTAATAAGTCTAGTATGTAATACCAATGGATAACATAAGATAATAGAATTATAGATTATTTCTTTTTTTAGTTAAGAAAATTATCAAGGACTGCCTTATACTCATATGTTGTAACTTTTCCTTTAGGTTCTGCTCAAATTCTATTCTTCTAAGAGACTATGCACTAATAAAGATATATCTCTAAAACTAATAAATAATTTTCATTTCTATATCTACAATCTGAAATAAGAACTTATTTTTAAATATATTTCTACATTAAGTAGTTTACTGAACTTTGAAAAATAATAGCCTTCTCATTTGCATTTTATTTATTATTTTATTTTCAGTATGATTTAATATACCAAATGTTTTATATAAGACAATTTCCTTTGATTTTTACTATGGAAAGGCAAAGCAGACCAAAATAATTACGATTTATTCATGTAATATAAGAATATAAAAAGGGAGTACTCTGACATTCACATGACGTGCATTATATGGACACAAAGAACTTAATAAACTATTTCTGTTTTCACCAGTCATTACTATTTGCCTCCTCAGGCATGCTATAATCAAATTTTCTTAGTATATATTAAGTCTTATATGTCTACCTCATGTTGATAACAACAACAAAAACTGTATTTCTGAGAAATTAAGAAGAAATT
Source organism: Oxyruncus cristatus (assembly GCA_013399855.1). Classification (NCBI taxonomy): domain Eukaryota; kingdom Metazoa; phylum Chordata; class Aves; order Passeriformes; family Cotingidae; genus Oxyruncus; species Oxyruncus cristatus. The sequence continues at coordinate 192,544 of VXAY01000768.1, read as the reverse complement.
ATTATAGTGAGGAGGAAATTTTTGTTCTCAAGGCAGGGAGTGCAAGTAAATTAGGTATTCTCACATGTTCCGTCCTGGCTGCTGCTTTTTACTTGAATACAGAAGTATTCAAGAATATTAGTCTCCTAACTTCATGGCTCTTGGTCCCATATTATCAGGATTCTCAAAGAAGATACTTTGATATCTTGGTTGTCTTATTTTTGTATATATTTTTCTATCATGGCCATCATTGTTCTTTCTGAGTCCCTTATTAAAAAGTTTTTTATGTAACATTATAAAGGAAGCAATATACAGCAAAATTAACAATTGAATACCAATGTCCTGAACACTCACTGAGGACTATATCTAATTGCAAATTAATTTTGCCTTCAGAATATTTTTATATCTAGTATTATTTAATACCTGATACAACTCATTTACACAGTTTTTGTCTCTGATGTTGGGGAACAAAAACAGGTGGGGAAAGTTTGGGCCTTTCAGAAGAGTTTGCTTTATTGATATGACAGCCTATGGCAAACCCAACATTTCTGAAATCTGGATTTCACCATTATTTTAGCACAAGTAAGGTTTACTATCAGTCAGGTTGTTTGCTTAAAACATAATGGCAGCATGTTTCATGATGTAATTGTATATCTTCATTTGGACAGACTCCTCATTCTGTACCAAAGTTAAAAAAGAGCAAAGATATATCTTTCAACAGACATGTTATGGTAGTCTAGACATTAAATGTACCAGAATTACATTAACAAAGTATAAGTTGTCTCAGTTAAATCATATCTTTCCCAATGAAATTTAGGAGAAGAGACAAGCCAGAGGTAAAATATCTTCAATGTCTGATTTTTTATATGAAAGCACTGTTTCAATTCTATTTATCATAAAGAAGATAAAAATTGAGCTGATGAAGAAGAAGAAGAAGAAGGAGAAGACGAAGAAGAAATTACAGACTGTCTGAACAGTGAGTGCATTTTCTTATCTAGTAATGAGCTTCTATAGGGCGACATTTATTACCTTATGCAACACCATATGTTGCATATAAAGGAAGATACTTTCTATCATCTCTCACACTGAAAGTGAAGAAAAGTTCTGTCGAATCAACAGATCTCAGAGCTGTGACAAACCTCCCTGTCTATGTGGGAATGTGTTGGCTGCCCAAATGAATAATTTGAGTAGAATTTTAAAAGCATTTTATAAAGTTTTAAGATAACAAACTTAAAAAAACACACAGGGAGGGAAGTTTTTCCTTTTTAAAGTGGATCTGTATTTGACATCTTTGTCTGAAAGATGTATTACTCATCCATCATATAGTATTGTCACACTGCTGATATATTAGTGTAATACATTATCTGAACAACATCATTCCTATGATGAATTGCTAGTTAGCAGAGAGCTATCTGGTGAGAGTTGGTTATAAAGACTTAGCACCTTTTATGGTATTAAAATAAAACCCTGAAATTAAGCACTTTATTTTAAGATTTGCACACTAAAGAGAATATGTGAAATGGTGATGGTTATTTTAAAATTTGATTTGTGGTAATGCACTCTCTGAATTTTAAAAGTATGAATTCTAGAAGTAAAATCGAACAAAAGTTTGTGGAAAGGCAAAAGAGGTACATTTCTGAAGATGTTGCTTTGTGGCTTGTCAGTGGTAGTGTTCACAGATTGTATCATTAAAGCTTCATATTTTATAAACCTACAGTATATAACATAGAAGTAACTATTTGCCATTCATTATAGAATCAACTTCTAGCATGGCAACAACATGAAAGTTTACTGTGGAATATAAAAAAAAGAAAAAAGTTGTGGGAGTTCTTTTAGTAGATGTGACATTTACAGTCTAGATGTTAACAAAGTTTAATCCTTGCACTAGCTTTTGGACTGGTGTTTCTCAATCAGGAGAAAATTCTTTCCTTTCGGACTTACAGCCTTTATGGAAATGCATAGCTACCAGTCACTACTAATTTTTAAGCAAAATTTTTAAGAAAAAACAAAAAAGAAAAGAATGAATAGATGAAATAGAGAAAAAAAAACCAAAAAAACAAAACCACCAAAGTAGACTAAGTAAAAATGTATAATATAACCGCAAAAAATAATAGTGGGGCATAAACTGCACTACTATGACCAACTATACACATCAAAGCTTATAAGGCTGTTCTTAAGGCTGTTCTTTACTTACTTACGAATGAGAGGTTTGAGAGGTTTTTCCCTCTCATTTGAATGGAAAATTTTATTAATAATTACCAAGAAAATCAGTCAAATAAAGACAATAAAGTCCTTCCCAACAAGGTTTCTAATCTATATGTTCTACTGTAGACTCATATGAAAACTTTCCTGTCAAAAGGACAGAGAGAGAAACAAGAGAGAAAAAAGAAGATGTAAGAACTACTGGAAAGTCTCTAAGTATTCCCATATTAAAGCAGCATTCGAACAGTACTCTGTGTAAAAATGGCTAGCAGAAGGGGATGGTATAGCAGAAATAGCAGAATATCTGAACTATTTAAGTTTCTGGAAAGAGATATGGAAAAAAAAAAGTCTGGAAAAGTAAAAAAAGGACAAAATATATTTCTACTTTTTTTTTTTTCATAAAAACCTATCTATCAAAAGCCGCTGTGGAGAGCAGAGCTGTCAAACAACAATGATTCACAAAAAAACTGTTTATGGTCCTAATCTCATAAATCTATTACCTTCTCCTCCCCTGACATTTTGTATCTATCTCACAAATTTATAGAGTTCAGACCCATAGAGTCTGTTAAGACCCTCTGTATAATATAAACTATATAATTTTACCAAAAGTTTCTCTGATCTATCCCTTCATGTCAGTTTTTGTTTGTCTTTCTGCTGTCCTTTAGGTGGTATATCTTATCAGCATGGGATCCTTATCTATGCAATGTTTCCAGCACTGCAGCATGATCTTTCACTGCTGTTTGAAGGGACTCTTGCAACAGAGTGAAGAGTTAGCTTGGTTAAACTGAAAAATACATGGCATATTATTACCTTGAGGGCCAAGACCAAAGAAAAAGGGCTAAAGGGTGAGGAATACAGATGTATAGGACGTGGCTTTTTGCTGGGAGCTTGTACTGTATATAGAATAGTATATTTTTTTGGCATAAACGTCACCATACACGCATATTGCAGTGTATGCAAAACAGTTCAATCAATGCAAATATATGCTACTGAAGAGAGAGAGTATTTTGGAGCTGAAACTGCACTCTTTGTCAATGTCAGTTTTGTGACAACCTCTGATAGTGCATAGGGATTTCTTTAGTCACTTAGAGGTCAAGATAAACTGTTCCTCTCTTTCAGAATTTACCGTCTGATTGATTGCACTTCAGTGAAAACTGAGCAGTAAAAAGATCGTTGTATGTTTAATTCCTTAGGGGACCAGAGGTTCCATAAGAACTTGATAAACTAATATTAAAATTAACCTAGATATTATTGAGAAAATGAAACAACGTATGGTATCTCAGTACCTGTCTTAATTTCTCATTGGTTGGCTAATAACCCTGTCAGTCATTTGTTGGATGAAAATTCTGTAATTGTTTTATAATAAAACTGGGAATATCAGAATAAGATTCTTTCTTGTTTAAGAGCATTCTCTAAAAGTTCCTTTAGGAAATAAATTGTGTGCAAAAACACAATAAAAATAATTTTGCTGTTCAAGGAGACTTAATTTTGCTTCATTTCATGATAGCTGACTCCAGTATAAATTGCCAAGATTCTGTCATCAATGACATGAAGTACAAATACAACAAGAAAATATGTATAACAAGAGATATTTTGCATCATATTCACTATGAGTTCTCAACATGGACCAGAAACAAGTAGGCCATGTTCTGGAAAACATTCTTCATTGGGAAAGTTCTATAAGTACATCAAAAAAGTTTTAAAACCCATGTTTGTATAGCAACTCAGATGCATAATTTAGATTCTGGGTAGTATGAATGTGTTGGGCTTAAAGCATTTCAAATGTAGATATGCATAACAGCCCAAAACTCTGACTATACTGAAGAGATAACTATACAAATAGCCCAAATATGTGTACTTGAGATGCAGTTGTAGCTTTAAATTGTTAGGAATGCATGACTACAAAGAAATGACTGTTATTTCCCAAATTTTATGGGCATCCAAAACGTTTAGGTGTCTAAAGAGGCAGATAGAAAACTTGTAGTTTTTCAAAATAGAAATGCACAAATATTAAATTCAAAAGACACTAAGAACTATTTGGTGTTTTATAAAGTATTTATTTGCATTCCTACATAACTAAAATGTCAGGATTTTTCTCCATTTATCTGAACATCAAAAAAACTAGTGCATTAAAAACAATTAATTTCTTTACTGAATTACAATTTAAAGGTACTCATGTAAATTAAAAAAGGACACAAATATTACTGAAGGAAAAGAAATAAAAATCATGGAGGTAAGTAAAAATTTTGAGGAAATAAGAAGTTTGTTATAGTGATTTGAAAGAGCCCCATTAAAGACACTACTTTCAAAATGAGATAAATGATCACAAATGCTTGAGAGTATTCATCAATACTGTACTCTTTGAATCATATTTCCACTTTTTAAAAGGAAAAGTGTCCTGGATATTCTTTTTCTGGTTCTGTTTTGTTTTTTTTTTTTTTTTTTTTTCAAATCATGACTTTTTTTTCTGAGGACAAGGCATACAAGGAGACAGTATGAATAAAAGATATGACATGGTTTTTTCCATTCCTGACTGAATTCAAATAAATTTCCAGGCCTGGAAGTTGAACAGCTTTTCTGTAACTCATAGACTGTATACTTACAAGGGAAACAGTAAGGAGTAATAAATATGGAATTTTTTTCTGCCACCATTTAGCTGCTCTTGGAAAAGGGTATATTAATAACAATAGAGAAGCTACTGCCCCAGAATAAGAAACTGAAGTATTGTTCCAAAGTAAAGGCTTGTATTTGATGTTTCTAAGTTTGAAATTCCTTTCCTCTGCAAACGCATCTGAGCAAGGAGTAAGACATTCTGAGCACAACATTGGAAAGTCAGAAACTCACATTCTTTGTTCAAAGTGAGCTGTCATGAATTATGTTATCTTAAGAAAATAACTTCTGGAAGAATAATCCACAGCTGAAGAATTCGGTCCACTAAAATTTTAAAATTTATTGAAAATTACTATAACAATTGTGTCACTATGATAGTTCACCCACGTGGGACAAAGTTTTCCATCCCAGAAAGATCAAAGTGAAGCATGTAGAGAAGCAATTTCTTGTTATGATTAAACACTAGAGTTAGTGCCTAATCATAAAAAAGGAGTTAAAAATCACACATGTGTTATATCGCTGGACTCAAGACATGAGAACAGCTTCCAACTTTAAACCATAAGCTAGAATTAAGTTTAGATATGATATACAGGAATCTAAATAATTGTCTACTTTATTTCTTCCATTCACAATTCTTTTCATCCATTACCCATTATCCACATCCACTCTTCCTTTGAAAGACAGTAAATTATTCATCTGGTTTTTTTGCTAGCTGCATGTAAATTGCCAAAATTGATGTCATATACTGTAAGATACCAAAGGAAACATTGCTGCTTGTAGTGATATACAAGCCTTTGAGGACCAGCATATAACAGTTGTGTGACTGCTAGATAGGTGTTAAGTCTTCAGAAACTCAGTATTAACTCTTCATGAGTATAAGAATATTGTTTGGTACAATTCTCTACAAGGAATGGATATTTTGCTCCTATAGGCACATCTCCAAAAAAGACCCAAGGATTGATGTGTTGGAAGCATTTTGATTATGTAGTCTTTCACTTAATATAAATTATTTTACAGCATCAGGTGCTGAACAATAACATAAGAATGTCTACGAAAGCTGCTAGGAACTATGGGGTATACAGAGCTGAGAGAAGTTATATATTAGAGGTGCCAAAGTAGATTTTTTGTTAAAGGAAGGAGTTAACTGAATTATTCCCCTTCCTTAGATATTTTAGGCAGCATACTAGTTCTGGAGTTTTGATTACTTTTCTTTGCATTGCTAGCATGAATATATATATATATTTAGTAACATGACTTGTCTTTTCCTATTGAGTTCTCTAAAGAATCTCACTCATGAAAATACAGATCGTACATAAAAAGTAACAAAGCTGCAAGTGCTTTTTACCGGTACTATACAATTATTCTAAGAAAAGTAAGACTGGTTTATTTCTTTTCTTTCTCTTTCTTTTTTTTAAAAAGTGGGGAGCTTTACTGCAAGATAAATGGCAGCACCACTGCAAAATAAAGCAGAGAAACTTTCAGGCAGACTTCTCTGATACCAGGAGGAGTTTTACCCATTGCCTTTGCTAGGATCAGAAATGTTACTCATGAGATCCGCAGAGGGATGTTCTGTAGATCATTTTAACCAGGAGAGGATTTATACATAAATTCTTTACCCATTAAGATAAAATTTGCCCCATAATTTGGCTGCATCTCTTGCTGGCATTCAGGTGACATGAGATTAACTTTTAGTAACTTTTCTATAAAACATGTATTAGACCTTCCACACTACAGGTTTGCGCAGAGTTTACCAAGTTTTCGTATGTTTTTTAATTGAGATGTATCTCTTTGATCTGTATATTTTAAACAAGCCTGTTTCAGTGGAGACATGGAAATTTACTTGATGGAAAGTGTAAGATGTTTTCATTATTTTTATGACATTTAATGTTATAACAGAAAATCAGATACCTTGGTAGTAAAAAACTGCAATTAGTGCAAGTAGTAGTTAGTAGAAGGTAGGAGAAAAAGTAATACTTCAGAGCAGATTCTGGCAGCATCTAGAGACTGCTTTAGTAAAAAAGGAAGCATGAGAGACAAAACAAAGGTTGATGACTGTGATATAGAAATATATACATTCCTTAAAACTTCCATTTGCACAAGTGAATAAGTCTGTCTCTTAAAGGTGAGATTGCTGAGAGTCCCTTCCCATTTCTGAAAAAAACGAAGAAAATTTATGTTTAATCAAAGAAAAAGAGACAGAATGACAGAATTTCTTTTATTTCATTTTATTTGATACCCAACACTTTCATTTACCATGGAAAAAATTCAATGCAATCCTAGCATTTGACCAGACTGAGCAGTAGTGTCTCATCATAGGCCAGCAATGTGAAATCCTGAATTTTTTCATTATCTGGAAATACAGCTTCTCTAACTGTATCAATTCACAATCAGCTGTCTCTTGTTTAGCATACCCTCAACATCACTATTTGTTAATCTGAGTCCAAACTTTATCTCCCAAGCTTTTTAAGCATATAAGTATTCTATTTAAGATAGTCAAGGGAAATTATAACTCGTCACATCAGTACACATACCCACAGAAAATGTGAAGGAACCAATAATCATGTATTTCCCCAGGAGTGACAGAGCAGCCCATATCTATTATCGTCAATGAAGGTTCTGCCAAGCTCAGCATTAACCTCCCTTTATATTTCATTACAGATTATCACCCTAGGGAAGTTCTAATTGGACAGTTGTGTGAAACATGGTCTGGTTCCTTTCTGCCAATATAGGAACAAAAAATAGCTAAAATATAGTACATCCTGCTCTGCACTTTATTTATTCAGTGATACAGGCATACAATTTTAATGCAATTTTTCATTTCATAATTGTGATTGTTAATTTTCAGTAGTATAATGGTGTAATTACTTTGATGCATAAAATGGACCTCAAATGCAGGAATATGAACCTGTAATTAGTTTTCCATTCTGCAAAGTAGAAATGGTTGAAATGAATTCATCTTTTTTCTCACTGAAACAAAGGAATTAGAGATGGGAAAACTTTCTCCCAATGTGTTTCAGTGATATGGAGAAAGTGACTATGGACAAACATAGAAAAACCTGTGTTACACAAACATTCAGTGGTAAATTTAAATGATCTAGATTCAACCGTGTTCCTGTATGGATTTCTTTTCCACTCAGTTCTGAAGGTGAAGCTATCTTCTCCACAGAAACCCAAACAAGATTTATATCTTATTTAAGATTTGCTTAATCTCATATTGAAGGCTTAATTAGAGCTTGTGCTGACCTTCTTCATGGAGAATGAGTTTATCTTTCATGAGCAGTATTAATATCATGAATACTTATTCCGAATCTGCATTACTCATACATCAGCTAAAAATCTGATGCTGAACTGTTTAGCTGACTTACAATGACCTCTCATTTTGAATTTTATACTTCAGTTGAATAGGAATTGAAACTATTTTTTGTTGCAAAAGTTATTAAATCCAGAGAGCCCACATGACACAGGTCACTAACCTACATCATCTCACATCGTGAATGTTCTTCCTGTACTGTTTGCTAATGCTCAAAGGGAGAACGTGACAACTTGAAATAACAATTACCTTTGAGATTGTTTCAATTTTTAAAGGGAATTTAATGTTAAATATATACTTTCTTCCCGTATGCAACCAAGCAAAGTAGAAAAAGCATGTTAAATATGTTGCCAAAAAATAGGCCTAATAAGTGTAAGGTTTTTGGTTAATGTATGGAAAGAAAGTAGTATGTCAGAGTTTTCATGGCACCTGCAATAGGGCCATAAGGATTTTACAAACAATAATATCTGAGGTAATCTTGAAATTCCCTCTGCCAATTACCTTTTTGCTTGCTTCTTTCCAACCTGGCTGATTCTATGGTTCTATGACTCTACGATTCTTGAGCTAAAGCATAGAAGACTAGGTCATAGGTTCATCTGATGGGTTTCTGTAAGGAGAGGATTAATCTCATCTGATTGTAAAGGGTGAGTCTTTATTCTAAGGTACCAGCTGGGGTACTTCTACAATGAAGCTATGTATATGTCCTGAGAATAAGTCATCTTCTTTGAAGGGACAGACCAAAACAGATCATGTGAACTATCTTCTAGATTGCTTGTATTCATTTCTCTGACTGTAGAGGTATTTTAGATAATACAATGGATTATAAGCTAAATTCTCAAGAAAGAATAAGATGACGTCTATTCAGGCATAACTGTGATGCTCGTTAGTTCTGGAACTATATTAAAGAGCACTTTTTAAAAGTATTTAATAATATTAACCACAGTAATAAGCAAAATGGGTCTGTTGGACAAAGTATTTTGGCCGTTGACCTACCAAAAACTGTGTTTTCTATTCAATAAAAACTGGAAAATGAGAGTTAACGTGCTATTACAGTGCAGTAAATCAAAGAGAACATAGCAAAAAAGATCTTGAAAAATACAAGCCCTTAGTGAATTCAATTTTTCAATATTTTCACATTTGTAGGATTCATTAATATTATAATTTTCTTTTTTTTTTTTTTTTTTCCCAAGCAACACAAAAATAGATGGTATTATTTCTATTGGTGTCATTATGGTCTGTTGTGTAGATGCTCAATTACTGAGTTTTAAATATACAAATTATGTAAATGCCTATTTAGGGAGTATTTACAAAATGCATTATTGACCCAGTAAGCCATAACAGCTCCACTCTGTCAGAGAAATACCTATTTAGGCCCTACTTAAAATGCAAATTATTGGCCCAATAGACCATAACAACTTCAGAACTGTTATATTCTGTCGTAGAAATCCATGGTTGGGGACTTGCTGGCTAATGACTTTTGTGTGAAAGCTACCTTGGAAACTGTCCTTAAGTACACAAATTTCCCACATGATAGAACATAATGGCTATTTTTCAACAGCTGCTGACTATAGAATAGTACTGGGTTCTATTAGGTAGCTAGTTAGCTGTCAGATCTTAAACAAAAATGTGCAGATGCTATACAAAGGTACTGATTGGCTTCAGATTCCCCTCTCATTTTGTTTGAAACAATAGTTGCTAATGCACAGCAGCTATTTTTCAAAAATGACTATTCATACCTCAGGTGGATTTACAACACCGATTCTATAATGAAACAACTTTGGTGATAAGGAATATTCTGTTGAAAACTAAGACGTGGACCAACGGTCCAAAAGGGTTATTATAAATCCTTATTAAGCAAAACACTTTGCACAGCCTTTGAGAAGAAGTATACACATGCATTACTGAAGTGATTGAAATTATATACAATTACATTACATTTAAATGTTTTTCATTAAGTATTAGTAAAACTGGGACAGTTTACAGAGGCACTGCTGCTATGTAAGAGCCAATTTACCGAAGTGTGTCACTGAAGTCAAGAAGCTGCAGAGAAAGCATCAGAACCTGACTGAGGAGATTGTCCGGAGTTTTAATTCCTAGGAAAAAAAACAAAAAACCAAAACCAAAAACAAAAACAAAACAAAAAAAACAAACAAACAAAAAAACAAACAAAAACAAACAAACAAACAAAAAAACAAACAAAAACAAACAAACAAACAAAAAAACAAACAAAAACAAACAAACAAACAAAAAAACAAACAAAAACAAACAAACAAACAAAAAAACAAACAAAAACAAACAAACAAACAAAAAAAAAGCCAGTCATACCCCATGGCTCAGTTTTGAAAGTGTACATTTAAAGGAACTTCCCCAACCTGAACAGGGATCTATTATTGAACGAGTGTTCTGAACTCTTTAAGGAGCTCAATTACCTTCACAGTTCTCAGTTTATGGACTTGGGAATGCTCATTAAGAGATGTTGAACAAGGATTTATATTTGTAGAGACCAATCATTTTTTACAATTCTTAGGTGTAAAACCTCTACTCTTTACAATATTGGAAAGAGAATTCTTTTGTGAGTGCACCCATTGTATTAATTGATTCTTTTGTACTGTTAGGTTTTGTTTCTTATGTTTTAATCTTCATAGTAGAAAAGTGTAAACACAGTTCCAGAAAGAGGGCAAGAGATTGAGCAAGGAATATACTTTTGACAAATAATCTTTAAAACTTATTTCTGAGGGCTTTTCTCTGTAAAATTGAAGACTATTAATTTTACAAAACAAAACCTTCTGAAATCTTAGAGAACTCATTTGATAACATAGTTATGAAACAATTTGAGATTTTTTAATATTATTTTTCTTATTATTTCCTTAATTCTAACACATTTAGTCTAAAAGAGGTAAGGAAAATTTTCACTGTGTAATCATTATACAACATGCTAAATAATTGTATTAGCATTTTACTGCTTGTATTTATAGTACTTGTCATTGCATAAGTCCAACTTAAACAGAATCAATAAAAAAAAAAATTGTTCTTCTGGAAATGCATATGGCATGTAACTAGAGATCTGCAGATTTTAAATTACTACACATTGATTCTCTCATATTGATAAAGAAATGCATAATTAAAGGAGAAAAAATAGAAATGCTTTATGATTTGATAAAAACAGAATATTTTTGAATTCTCCTTATTTCAAACTGAGGCATTATAAGTTAATGCAAAGGCAACATATTTTTATGTTTCAAACTCTGAAGAATATATTTTTACAGCAAGGATCTTTTACACAGTTTTAAGTGGAACTAGATCTTAAAATGGGTATAGATGTAACAGTTCAGGACATTTTATCTGTTTTCACTCTGAGTACACCAAAAGTGAAGCTATGTAAAAAGACCATATTATCACCGAATCACTGAATATACTGAGTTGGAAGTGACCCACAAGGATCATCAAATCCAACTCCTGGTGCTGCACAGGACCATCTCCAATAATCATGTTATGTGCCTGAGAGTATTGTCCAAATGCTTCTTGAACTCTGCCCGGCTTGATGCTGTGACCGCTTCTCTTGGGAGCCTACCACCCTCTGGGTGAAGAACCTCCTTCTAATATCAAATTTAAATCACCCCTGACACAAATTCGGGCCATTCCCTCAGGTCCTGTCACTGGTCACCAGAGAAGAGATCAATGGCTGCCGCTCCTTTTCCCTCACGAGGAAGTTGTAACTGCAATGAGGTCTCCTCTCAGTCTCCTCCAGCTTCAACAGACCAAGTGACCTCAACCACTCCTCATACGGCTTCCCCTCAAGGCCCTTCATAACCTTTGTTGTCCTTCTTTGGACACTTTCTAATGGCTTAATATCTTTCTTATATTGTGGCCCCCAAAACTGCACACAATATTAAAGGTGAGGCCGCACCTGTGCAGAGCAGAGAGAGACAATCCCCTTCCTCGACTGGTTGGTGATGCTTTGCCTGATGCCCCCCCAGACATGGTTGGCCCTCCTGGATGACTCATATTCAACTTGCCATCAACCAGGTCCCTTTCCATGGCACTGTTTTCCAGCATCTCATTCTCCAGTCTGTGTGAACATCCAGGGTTGTCCCATCCCAAGTGTCAAATCCAGTACTTCCCCTTGTTGAACTTCATATGATTGATGATTACCCAGTCCCCTAATTTGTCAAGGTCTCTCTGCAGGGCTTCCCTGCCTTTGAGGGAGTCAACAGCTCCTCACAGTTTTGTGTCATCTGCAAACTTGCTTAGTATCCCCTCCAGTCCTGTGTCCAAGTCATTGATAGAGCTGAAGAGCACAGGGCCTAAGAGATTATAATTAGAAAGCAAGTTTTTATCTGCAAAGTTGAGTCCTACCCATGCAAATCTTGTCCTAGCTGAATAGATACCTTGTCTTTAAATGTATTTAGGGGTTGGTCAGTGAGATAAGATGGTAAGATGGAGTTTGCTTCTAAAAGTATTCTTAGACTTTTGCCTTACTTCTTCAAGATCTTGTCCATTAACCTTTTTTTTTTTTTTTTTTTTTTTTTTTTTTTGGTGTTTGCGTGGGGGTTTTGTTTTT